>JBBYHL010463017.1:4273-14511 GCA_038381835.1 Adansonia madagascariensis | reverse complement strand
GCAAAAGAGTAATGGAGACAAAAATGTTGAAAAGTGATACACAGTATGGAATGATATATGCAAAAGTCATTTCATTGATAATGTTTGATAAAAATGCCCTTTACATAGGACATCCATCTGCCCTTGAGCTAGGACAGGTAGGTTTTTATTTCTTGACATTACATGAAAGGGACATGAAAAATGCAGGGGCTTTCGTCATGACCCCGTCATCAAAATCAGGTCTTAGTGGAAGAACAGTAGTTTTATGGCTCGGTATCTTGGAGATAAAGGTTGTTAAGTGCGCTGTTTAAGATGACCAAGACATCTTTAGCCTTTTGCTCTTCTGATTGGCTTGGATCAATTTGTCCTCCCAAATGAAATATCTCATGGAGAGATGGAAACATTGTCGGCTTTGACTCCCCCTCTCGACATAATGATCGTGTCATCCCTTGGTTGTAAGTCCTCTTTTCTTGCTGTTTTCTTGAGTGGGCATTGGTCTTAAATCCTAAACCTCTTTTGTTGGCTTGAGTGGTAACTTGTAAGGCTTGAGCTATCCCTTGCAAATTTTTGCCAAGCCTTTTTTCAGCACAGGAACCTTTGCCAACAGTCATTTTTAAACTTGAGTAGGTACTCTTTGACAAATGGGGTTCGACTATTGGCAATCCTTCTTCCACAAATGTCACATTGATGAACTCAAAGGATTGGAATGATGAATCCAGTGCATCTTGATTAGGCTCTATGTAGATATCCTCAGTGAAAGCAGTGGCGATCATTTGTTCTTCAGCTCTGATGGTGACTACTTTGTATCTATCACAAATTTGAGCTTCTGATGAAGAAAGGATAGGACGACTCTGATGGAGTGTATCCATGGCCTTCCTAATAGGTAATTGTAAGAAAGATTAATATCCATAACTTGAAAGTCTACTTCATATGTACATGGGCCAATCTGATGCTGGATTGTGATATTTTTAATGACTTCGTGACACATTCCATCAAAAGCTCGGACTATGGTGTGGCTATTTTTTATGTTAGACTGATCGACAGGGAGTTTGTTTAATGTAGTCATAGGCATGACATTATGGGTTGACCCATTGTCTATAAGTATGTTGGGCAAAATGTGTCCCTTACAATGGGTAGTGATATGTAGAGCCTTATAATTACCCCTACCTCCGGTTTGATCTCATCATCTGTGAATGAGATATAATTATTATCCATGATGTTGTTCACTAGCCGATCCAACTTTTCTATGGAGACATCTGAGGCACATATGCTTCGTTTAGCACCTTCAGTAATGCATTTCAGTGGACCTCTGAATTAAGAAGTAGAGATGGCACAGAAATCTTAGCATGTTGTTTACTTAACTGATCTACAATGCAGTATTCGCTGTGCATGATGAACTTGAGAAACTCTATGGCTTCTTTTTCGTTCACTGCTTCTTTGACTTTTTCAGGCTTAAAATTCTTTGCTTGGGCCTAAGTGGTACTGGTGCTCGAAGATGCATCAACCTTCTGTTTTTCTTGAGTTGGGGGAGCATAACTCCTACCGCTATGGGTTAGGTGGCTAACTCCGGACAGTTTCATTACAGTAATGGGGGGAGTTAGTTCTCCAATCATCACTACCTGATTCTTGTATTTCCATGGGATGGTTTTGTTACTCTTATACAGGAATAGTGTAGGGACTTTTACCACTAACTTTGGTCTAGGTGTCAAAGAACTAACCTCAGAACTTAGCTTGCCATAAAGAATGAGCAGTCAATTTCTACCATAAGGTGGCTCCATGGTTTTATCTCCTATCATGTTGATAGATTCAGTAACAGGTGTGATCTCATGACAGAATTCTATCTAGCCTTCATTTATTGAACCATGGACCTAAACTCCTTGCATGTTGGTAGGGTATGACCTACAACTGTGTGGAAGTCACAGAAGTTTTCAGGATTATCTTCCACTTTTTCTGTTGCATTGAGCAACCCAACCTGAATCAACGCTTGCCAGACCAAGAACATGGGCATCCGTACATCCTCTATGCTAGCCTTTACTTCATGTTTGTTCTCAATGTCGATCATGTTTGTAGCTGGCTTAATATGGTTTGGTAAAGGATTAGCAGCAACATTGGGTCCCTAGTTCATCCCAAACTGCAAGACTTTTGAGTTAATTAGATTTTGCACGTTTCATTTGAAAGATATGAAGTTCTCAATGTCATACCCTATTGGCCCAGTATGGTATTCATAGTGGGCATTAGGGTTGTACCATGGTGGGTATGGCAGCTTCTTTTCTGGGACATATATCGAAGCCATTAAATGATTTTAGAGCAAGGTTTGGTAGAGCTCTTTATAGGTCATAGGGATAGGATCAAAATGTTGTCTTTCTTGATTTGCCCCTTGATTGCCAGGTGCATTATTGGTTACTTGATTGGTACTTTGGTGAACTTATGGAGGGTAGCTTTGTGGTAGGTTGGATGGGATTGCAAATGATGGGTTGTAGGTTATGGCATTAATTGGCTAAGCGGGTATAGTGATAAGGCCAGAATACAGTGTGCTTGGGTAGTGAGGATCGGGTGTTTGACGTTGCTTCGGCTAAGATGAGCTAGCATAACTTATGGCATTGGCCTCTCCTTCCTTCGTTTTACTGGCCATAGGCTTTTTGCTTGATCCAGATGTTTTCTCGGCTGATATTCTACCACTCTTAATGGCTACATCAATCATTTCTCCAGAGAAGACTAGGTCAATAAATTTCTTGGTCGTATTTCTTACTAGCTTCTCGTAATAAGGAGCGCATAAGGTATGGATGAAAGTGACTGTCATCTTTTTTTTTGTAAGGGGAGGCTGGACTAGGGCTGCTTCCTTTCTCCATTTTTGGCATATTGCCTGAAGCTCTCAATGGATTTTTTCTCAAAATTCATCAAAATAAGTCGATCGGTGCCTAATCCGACATGTGCTGGTATTGATTCAGAAGGCTTTAGCCAAGTCAGCCCATGATTGGATTTTCACATTGTCTAGCTCGATATACCACCGAGCTACTGCCCTAATGAGGCTATGCTAGAAGCAATGGATGAGGAGCTTTTCATCTTTTTCGTATCTGGCCATCTTTCGTAGGTACATTTGGACATAGACAGAGGGGTCGGTGGTTCCATTGAACTTTTGAAATTCTAGGACTTTGAACTTTGGGGGAATGACAAGGTTGGACACTAAAGACAACGATTGTGCATCAAGAGCTCTGAACTTGTCACTCCCCTCGATAGCTTGGAGGCATTTTTCCAGTAACTAGAATTTGTTCACTTCTGCTGTAGTCATGGTGGACTTTTGACCTTCTGTTTTCTCTGGTTTCTCATAGTCAAGGGTTATCAGATCTACTGATGAGACTCCTGAATTCACCCCTTGAGTACCGAGAATGAATTAACCTACTACAATGGGATTAAGGTAGATGACCGACAAAGCCTAAGCGGCAGGTGTAGGAGCAGGCCATTGTTCTTGTTTAGTTTCCTCTTGGGCAGGTTCTAAATTGTTGGCAGGGGGACTTTCATTCCTTGTTTTAGTGGCGCTGGCTTGCCTTTTTTCTTTAATAGAGGCAGTCATTAGTTCCATCAGTTTTGCGATTTGATTTTGCATTTCATATTGCTGACGAAGCATCTGGTCCTGTGATTCCTTGACCATTAGCTCAAGTTGCTCAATACGAGCTTCATGATCACTTTCCATGATTTGTTTATGCCATCGTGTGTTGTAGCAATGCATGATGTAAGGTTCCGTGTTCCTGATTGATCTCAGAATCCCTTGCACTTTTATGGCCCAATTCTCGTATTAGACTTCTTTAAAAATGTATTTATTGATGAGCATTTATGATGCAATGATAAGTTACGATAATGAATGATTGATGCAAGTGCAATGAAAAATAGTGAAATTAAATGTGCATATGCATTCGAGACAATTGATTCTTGGAACATTTCATCAATAACATCATTCATAGAGTCACAAAAGGGTTTTTTTTTTATGACTTGATTACATCTGAAAGTATCTAACATGATTACATTGTGTAATTACATGATCGAGAAAACCTAAAAATCATTGCTCATGATCTCCAATAGGTGCGATGTCTCACCTTATGGACCGAGCTACTTCAATCATGTCATTCGCCTCTCATTGAGCCATCTAAACTTGTTAAGTGAGGTACTGATGTTGTTCTTGGTAGTTCAGACGTGCTTGTTCGATTGTGGCTTGCCAATCTAGTTCGCGTTGCTCGAAAGCCCTTGCTACTTTATTGATATGACCTTAATGATCCTGAAGAGACTATTCTAACTCCTGGATTCTATGAATGAGGGCTTCATTTTCCACCCTAGTGGCTCTCTCATCTTGCATTTGGGCCTTGGGTCTTTGCTTCCTTCGTTGGTAGGTAGAAGTAAGAGCATGTGCCCTCGTGAACTTTTCTTTGTTGGTTCTGACTTCCTCCTTTTGCTAATTCAGCTCACGATTGAGAGTGGCAACTTTCGCTTCCTATTCGACTAATGTCTTGCCAATACATTAGGACTTGTTAGCTTTTTTAAGTGCCACATAATCCTTGCTTAGGCTCCCAAGGTCATCTTTGAAGCGATCTCTTTTTTTAATGACTCGATCCATTTCACCACTCCTAAGATAGATGTCCATCTCTAGCTGGCCCTTTTCCTCCTTAAGTCAAGAGATTTCTGTAGCAAAGGATGCCTTTTCTCGCTCGAACTCCTTTTTAAGTAGCTTGATCTTAGAAGGCGGTTCCTCTATTAGGATTTGTAGTATCCCGGAGTTGGATGGTGGTAATGGATCGTTGATACGGTAGAGGCTCCATTTTTCGTATCCAGATGTGGTAGGGCTTCTTCTCAAATATCTTTCCATACAATGGATATTCTTCCAAGCTTAGAAAGTTAACTGGACTTTTGCTTTATAATTGGGCTCTCCGTAATTAAAATCCTAATGTCCCAAATCTTCAAGGAACGGAATGAATTACTGGCACTAGAACTGACGCAACACCAAAAAAGAAGCATAACTGGTATTTCCCCATAATCCCAAGAGCGACACACAAGTGTAGTCTCCATATCTGTACATAATCGACTGAGGGAACACCTATGGGGCTCTCCATAGAATTTCTTCCTCCTTGACATTTCATAATTCCTCGACCTAATGCTTTTTTGTCTTATCTTGATGACATTCTTCCTCTAATGCCATGGAAAGAGGACTAATCTCGAAGAAGAAATTTTGCCTAACTCTTCCTTTCCTAACACAAAGATGACCTAGGAGCCATATCTGGAGTAATGAGGCACACCCGATAAACCTTTCTATTCCTATCCTTTTACAAAAGCTGAAGGCGCAGATGGTTTCGGCGATAATGGTGGAAGTAGGGTTAATATTGCAACATAAGCGAGAAAAAAAATCTGCGACTGCTGCCTCTACATAACCCAAAGTCTTTGGGAATATAACGAGCCTGTAAATTGCCAAAGCGTCGACATCTTGTGCTTTCTTTTGATCAAAAAGTTTACCATTGCCTCTTTCAAGCTGGCCCAAGAGATGCATTCGCTACTCCCTTTTACTTTGACATGATTATCAACCCATGCTTCTGTGACTCCAAGAATTTGCCTCAACCTTTTTTGAACGGGGGAGGCGTTAAAGCCTTACAGTAAAACCAGTCTGGTTTGGCCCTTTCTATATTTAGCAGGGTTGTGTACTCATCAATGGTAGGGACTAAATCCTGTTGGTTGAAGGTGAAACATCGATAGGCTAGATTCCAAAACTGTGTCGCTGCTCGCAACAAGCCATCATCCAACTGAACTCGAAGTAAGAGAGCTATATCCCCATACTTTCTAGTGAAGGCTTTTTTTGTGTTGTCATCCTAATTATCCCAAATATGCTTCAGTTCTTGACAATCATTCTGATGAAAACTGATCTTGACCTCTTCTTGCATTTCTAAGATGTAATTAGGCTTTAGGATGTCCCTGTCTTGACGCTGGTGACCTTCTGACCATGTTCTGACATTTTCAAAGGACTTGAAAGTGGAGATAAGCTATTGCTCCATAAATTATGCCCTTTGCTAAACACCGAACCACAACAACTATCCCGAAATGATGATAGTCATGATGGTTATGATGAAATGATGCATGCAACAAAACACAAACAAAGGAAAAATAAGTTAGTGGAACATATAGGAGACAAATGTAAGGAAATAAAGAATTTAAGAATGTTAGAACCAAAAAATTCATAACATGTCTTAACCAAAGTGGTGAGACAAGAAACGGGCAGTATTTTAATATACTAGGATGCAATCTTCCTTTCATAAGGTGAGGCAATATCTTGATGGAAAACTAGCCGACCGGTAGTAATATTCGTTTATCACCATTAGTGCAGATGCATGTTAAGCCATGACTTGGACAGCATAACGGCTTACAATATAAGACATTATGAACGATGGTTTTTATTCACTATCACTTATTTATACAAAAGTTAGCCATCGTTCGGGTAGCATGACAGCATGTCTCGATAAATGATAAAAATGCAAATGCGGGTGACAAATGTATACTCATTGTCACCTACATAATCATGGTAATTAAGAGTAAAGGTTAGGAATGTTTCCCCGAGTGACCCTATTCTCCGGGTATTCTAGCAGCGTTCTGGTATGGTTTGACATGGTTTAGCTCATATGGCTCACTATATGAGGTTTAAGTTGATGCCTAAATAGGTATCCGAATTGCTCCTCCTCTAGTAAGGACAGTCAAGGGACCCCGATCCTAGACCCATCACGGGTTTGGCGGAACGGGTTCAATCCATTGGGTGTATTTCCCTATGCAAATGCGGAGGGTTACTCATGAGAGACATAGGTAATTTACATCCAAAAAGTTATTGCCATGCCTATACGGAGGGTTACTCACAAAGGTGGATAGCTTACTTCCTCCTAATGATTGGGTTGTAACCATGCCATAGAGTTTGGCAGGACACTAATGCACATGCAAGTGCACGGTGTGTGATGGGGAAACAATTAAACTTTTTCCATTTTTGTTAAATTAATGGTTATTCAAAAATAAGATAATCTTGACAATTATGCCAAACAAAAGATTAGTTGGCAAAATAAAAAAAGGGTCATAGTTAAATAGCGATTGAAGATTGAAAGAACCAAGAACCTAGCAAGACACGGCTAGTTATTGGCCTACTCTCTATACTATCCCCAGTGGAGTCTTCAAGCTGTCACAACATACCCCAGAGTGGATCCTCGAGGATCTATGGGTGTGTATGACTTAAAATATTTTCCTGACTTGGAAATGTCTTCTTGATTAAGACTATTCTTTAGTGATGTCATAAGAACAAGAATGTACAGATTCTCGACTTATGGTACAGTGAAAAGAACCATAAGATGAATAGCTCATCTTATTGGTCTCGGATGACCATCGCAAAATGGCCAATGCTTAGAGTCGCCATTGATCATTTTGGGCTAGGCATGACCGGATGCTTACTGAAACCTATATTTTGAGTTACGAAACTCAAAACATCGATCCCGTAGTCTACGTAGTCCAAAGATTCATCGTTTGGGTTCGGGAGTTGGTTACACGTGATAAGGTACAAACCTTTTCATAACACCCCAAATCGATACCTTACTAGCTATGTCTTATCTCGGTTTCAATTTTTTCGATCTTAACTTGTCATTATTTCGATATAACCCCTTTTAATGCATGAATCTTGCAGAAATAATCCAGGTTATGATGAAAATGATTTAATCTCATATATACCCCGGAGAGATGGGGAATATAGAGATTTTCGATAAAAATGACCTTCGAATTTTACTTTGAAAATGGAATGTTCCACTTTGGCACTGGAGAGATACCTATGTAGAACATTACCTTTAATTTTATTTGGAAACGTTTTGAAAACATGAATGCAAATAATCATCACAAAGAAATCATGTTAGTAAGACAATAAATGAAATAACATAACATGGATCATTCAATGCAATGATAAAGAAAATGGGTGGACTATTAGAATTTATCTTGCAATTGGCATTAATTATTTGGGAATAATCGAATCGACAATTTTTGAGACGCATCTAGGCCTCTTGATTGAAAAAGGTCTTTTTAACATATTCATAGAGGTCCGAGAAAAGAAGAAAAAAATTAATTGTAATTAAAAAATAGGGTTGGAGTATCCCTTCAGAAAGGTGGGGTTGGAGTATCCCTATGGATAATAAATAATTTTGACAAAATGAGGTTTCTTTTAATTTTGACAATTTTGAAAAGCGAGGTTGAGTATCCCCTTGAAAGGTCAAGGTTGGAGTATCCTCGCGGATGACAAATCATTTTGACAAAAGAAGGTTTTTTTTTTAATTTTTGATAATTTTGAAAAGCAGGGTTAGAGTATCCCCAAAAGTGATACGTTTGACACTCTTTAAAGAAGTCGAGTTGGAAAAATTTAAGTTGATAAAACTTTATGACTTAGGAAATGTGTGAGCATTTAGACAACTTTTGACAAAAGAAATTATTGTGAATGAGGATGGTAAAGATGTAAGATGTGTTTGTGTCTTGATATGAGCCTATAGGAGGTCAAAGCATATTCTCGAGTCTAATTGGGCTAGCATGGAGACATTAGAATGTCTCAGGATGAAATTCAGGAAAACAACTCGAATTTGACCAAAACCGAAAATAAGAGACAGCATCGCGCTATCTTGTTTCCCGAATTTATTCTAAATTGATTCAAAGGATTTAGAAAATGGACAAGACACCGTTAAAAAGGTGACTCAATAAAGGTCATCCTAAAAATATTCCCACTACCCCAAAAAGTCACTTTCTAGGGGAACAAATTTTCAAGTTCAGATTGATAGTGCTGCTAGCAGAGCATATGAGGACAAGGTGTGTCAAAATTTGAAAAATCACCCTGGACTCATTTGGTATCAAAAAATTGCAAACAATACCTTTCTAAAAATGGAATTTCATGAAAAGTTTAGGAAAAATGTTTGAAAAATTTGGAAAAATCATTGAGTGGGCCTGAATGGCCCAACCAGAATACATGTTCGGATTTCAGAGGTTTCAGACAGTTTAGACTTGAAAAATCATAACTCTCTCGTCCAGAATCCAAGGGTGAATAAGACATCGTTTTAAAAATAATTCGACATGCTTTGATAAAAAAATAAAAAAAATCTATGAAAAATCGTTTAGGATTTTAAAATGATTTTTCAATTTGCAACAGTTGTGCTGCCAGCAAGGGACAAGGCAAAACAAGGAGTATCTCTTATTTTTTTATGTCTACGGGTCCAAACTCAAGTCGTTGACTTTCAAACATCTATGACTGAAGGGAAAGAGTGGCATGAGCATCATAAACTCATTTGCACAGCCTTGGAGTAATTTGGGACGATGAAACAGCCCATTGATCATACTATTCAAGGTTTTGACTCAAACAAGGCACAAACTTTTAGGAGAATAGTTGTAAGGCCATTTTTGTTTCAAAATCAGAAGATTTGAGCTTGTTTAACCAAGATTCTAGATTTGGAAAAACTTAATTTTCCCTAAGATATTTTGGTAACTTTAAGAAAAATGCTAAGTCCATGCTAATCCTCATTATTATCTTATCCTAGATTAGATGAATCCATTCATGTACAATGTCTATAGTAATTTCATGTGAATGTATGTGGAATAAGAATACATCAAGTTCATGACTTTAGTGATAATTAATGTATCTACTTTAATTGAGGTACATGTAAATGGTTAATGTATCATTAAGAATACATTAGGTTCAACACTTTGGTCATAACAAAAGTATCTACTTTAATTAAGGTACATGTACATGGTTAATATACCATATATTTTTCCACAATCCTATAATGTACAAGAGACATTGTATATATATTGTTCATATGGTTATGAAGTCCACATTATATATACTATTAACATTCTCCCACTTGGATAACCAATTTCATTATATTTTCCATAACAGATCTTATAACTTAATATTTCTATCTAATGATTTTCAACCTATGCTTTGAATATTTTAAAAACATTCAAAGTATCAAATTTTTCTTTGATTAGATACATAAAGCTGTAACATGAGAAGTCATCAATAAAGGTTATAAAAATTTTTTTCCACTTATATAAGAAGGATTAAGTGGTCCACATATATTAGTAAGGATTAGCTCAAGTAGTTCCAAAACTTCTAGTGCTTGCTTGGTACCTTTTGTTTGCTTTCCTTCAGTGTAGACCAAAATCTTTAAATTCAAGAGAATTCAAAACTCCATTCTTGACTAGTTGCTCAAGTCTTTCTTTCAAACTAT
>JBBYHL010462966.1:0-14516 GCA_038381835.1 Adansonia madagascariensis | reverse complement strand
GAAACTAGCATCAATAAAACTATCAGAATAGATAGATACAAGTTTGTCAGAGCAACATACTTCCTACCATAGCAATCCTCACCTGTAGATGATAATATGTTTTCTTTCACAACTGAGAAAGAATTCTTTGATACTGGACAAGTATAGCTAAACCAAAGTACTAACAGATTCAATGATATTATCAAAATTATCTGCCCCACTGGCGCAAGCTTCTAAATCTAGAGGTGTGGCAGTGCTAAAACAAAAATTAAAACCATTTATTTAAATGAATCAACCCTTTTTCAGTTGGTACCTTGATCAAATTTACTGGTGAACAACCAATTATTTTCAATGGCAATAGTTTGACTAACTAGTAAACAAACAAAATAATCTTTGCTCAATGCTAAAATCAAAGAGATAGAATTAAGATGAAAAGGCTAACAATAACTAGTTATGTTGCATATAAAAATGTTGATTGCCTAGGCCTTGTTGTGTATCAAATAGTTAAAATTAGATTAATTAAATGCTACAACAAACTTAGCTACCTTAAAATAAAAAGTTTAAGCTATAGATGTCAGAAATGTCGTAAAAACTAAGCTAAGTATATCTAACTTTTTAGAATTGAATCCATAAGTTCCAAAGGAATGGAAAGACTACTACAAAACATACTTCAAGTAAGAGAGGAATAAGCAAAATCTTGGGAATATAAAATGAATATTTAGGACATTGCTAGCTTGTGAGGAACCGCAAGTAGATAGAAAAAAATCATCAATCAAGAAATAAACCTCAATAAAAAGAAAAAAACCAAATTTGCCAACAAATTATAGGAACATAAAAAAACTGTGAAAGTTACTTTTTTGTATTAGCAAGAACCAACCAAAAAGGTATATACCATCAAGTTGGGGAAAAAGTTAGATCAAGAATAACAAGGTAGTGACAAGGATATTCAACAAGATAGAAACAAAAAACGCTAGTAAATCCAAGAGTCAAAACTAAGAAATTGTAATTTTCAAACAAAATATTTATACGACATGAATGCTAGGTGCAGTAGCAATGTAAAAATGACAAGCCCAACAGTAGTTCAACAACAGAACTTACATAAGTAGCGTTCCACCATAATCACAAGTTTATAATAACAAGTCACACCTTAAAAAAGATGATAATGATTACTTAGGTTCATGCCACTAGTAACAACATATATAAGTGTTATAATAAGCAAGATTAAAAAAAAAACTCCATAAAATGCAGTGATGCAGTTTACCAAATGATTTAGATCACAAAACCATGTCTGGCGTGATAGTACATTAAAGACAATGCACCTCAGCAAAGCAACATGCAAGCAGATAAAGAGTCAAACCTAGGGCCTTTTTGTTCCAAGAGACCATACTGTGTAGGCATAGTCGTGTGATCGTTGGTAGTAGGCTAGATTGTTAGCATGTAGTTCTTCATAGACTCAAATATCAAAAATGTAAATTTGATTAATCGATCTACAAGCATGCATAGCATTTAAACATTAGAAAACCAAGAAATATTCCTGGCTGCATAATAAAGAGCGGAGAACATAAAGAGTCTTGAAACCATCTTAAGCAGTTAAGCATAAGCAACATAGCAAATGATAAGTCAAACATGAGAACATAAAAGTTTTCCACCACCAGCATTTTAATTCTTTTGCCTGAAAAAAGAAGGCAAACTTACATTTCAACCCATGACATGAGAGACCTTTAAATCTAATCTAGGAAAGGAAAGCCAAAAATGCAGATAAATAGAGCAGAGTTAATTAAAACCTTTAATGAATTTGATATTGTTGTGCTGAACTCCTGCGCAGCTTACAATGCCTTAACATAGTGACATGAGAGAAATGATAAGAAACCAAATAAAGTTGTGTGATTAACTAAAGTCATATTAGAGAATAATCCAAAATCATGAGGAAATCAATTGATTAACTAAATGAAGGAAACATGGAAACTAAATCTGTAATGCATGCATAACTGACATAGTGTAAGTATTTAGAGGCAAAAAATTATTATGGCATGGAGTGTATGGTTCTAAAATTTGCAACCAAACCAAGGCAAGTAAATATCTAAGTAAGAAAGAACGATAACAAAAATTAGATTACATAACTTAAATATGCCTGTAAGAGCAAATCGAGATAATGATGAACTTGAATGTTAAAGAAAACTTAATATTGAACAAAAAATTAATCATACAAGACAAGAAAAAAGGGATCATCTCTATTGTTGAAGACTTGGGATCTATTTCTTTGGCCCTTAGCACTTGATTTCTAGTAATAGTAAACATCCCACACTAATTACCTAAATTCTTAAAGAATGCTCCACTAAGCTTGACTTTATTATATGCTCAGATCTCAAACTTACTTGAGTATGCTTCTTTGTATTACTACCAAAACTACTTAAGATCACAATTAAAACTAGAAAGTTAAAGATTTCCTGTACGTAGACCTTACAATTCTCATATGCACTCTTAACAATCTCTTCATTCAATTTTTTTTAGTTGACTTTCTTCAGAAGTATTCCTTTTCTCATACTCTGCAACATGTATTTTGATATTTAGAGTAAAAATAACCTTGTATCATATGAATGGTTTTTTAAGAAACCAAAAGATATTTAGTGGTTAGAAAAAAAATACAATGCAACATAGTGGCTTAAAGCATAATGAACTCATCTAGGAAGTACAAGCAATCAAACGTTAGGAAAGGCCTATATATACTTACTAGTTGAAGTAACTTCCTAAGAAGCATGAGGAAAATCAAAAGTAGTGGATGTAACTACCATTTACTTTGTAATGGCATAGTTTGCATGGATTAAAAGATAGCACCTATAGCGAAGAAAATTTCTAGGTAATTTGAATATTGATGCAGGACATAGAAATTATATTAATAAATAAACCACTAGATTCATATTGCAAAAGTAGATTTCTTTTGCCTGCTAACTACATTTCAAAATGCCATTTGAAGAGCAATAAGTTGAGTAAAAGTGGCTTGATGCGTATGCTTGAAATAATAGATGTCCTGATTCTATCACCAAGAACTACATGTCTTTGTTGCATCTACTGTGAAGAGGATAGCTGATGGCTTGGCTGTCTGATCATAACTCCAAGTAACTACCATAAGGAATCAAGCCATTAAGTTGGCTTACTTGACAAGTTATAGTAATCTAAATGCCAAAAAGTTTAAAAAAATACTGTTATGTTCTCAATATCACAAAAGAAGACTAATTTTACATAAAAAATTTCCATTCAAAATAGGAGTTATTAAGTCCATTATTGTTATACCATTAGAACCTAAAAGGCTAAAACCATAGTTTAATAGTTTCAAACATACAGAAGCGACCATACTTAATAGTCAAGGAAAACTATTCCCATAAGACAAGAAAGCTTGACAAGTTACAATTATCTAGACACCAGAAATAAATAAATAAAAGATCCTCTTGTTCTTATATCATCATAGAAGAATATTTATATAAAAACTTCCAATCAAAATAGGAGTTATTAATTCAATTATAGTTATAATATTAGACGCTAAAAGGCTAAAACCATAGTTTTGTAGTTGCAGACACATAAAGACAACCATGAATCATAATAAGAAAGACTATTCTAAAAAGACAAAAAAATAAGATATAGCTTTCTATCACTTTACCAGTGGAAATAATCAATTGATGCATATGTTTGTAACAAGAGGCTACAAAAACCCATGCTTTTAAACAATTTCAAGAATAAGTTAACATAATTGGTATAACTAGATATGCAACGGGATGAAAAATTATGACGACATATAGATATTAATGTTGGTTGTTTATCAAAATTCATAAATGTTAACATCAACTAACTTTGGGGTTTCTGATGTCCTTAATGTTCACAAGTTATCCCTACTTATAGAACTATAGCCAACTAGTGTTTCTCCATGTAGTTCCATTTGATTTTAGGTTCGCTACTAAAAACATACGCACAAGATATTAATATCATCACCTTATCAAAATGCACAAGGATACCTTGTTGAGAAAAAGCTATAGAGAAAGCTTCACCTCCTTAAAAAGGTGAAAAATAGGAAAAAGCAATATTTTAAAAACATTTTAAAAAGTAATACTTGTTAAGAAAAAGGATAGTTTAAAGGGAAAGGTCCTTTCAACTTTAATTTTGCACTCATAACCAGCCTTCTACATAACTAGAGAAGAAAGATACAGTTGGTGGTGGTTATCAACCTCACTAAATAAAACCTCATCGGCATCAAAATGTTTTAGAAGCACTTACCTATTTTGTGCATGCAAAATCTCAAAGCATGAATCTTCATTACCTTAAAAGATAACATGAAGATAACAACATCAATAACATATTTACTTGAAAGAGAAACTCAGATTAGAATAACATAAAATAACCAAGTGAAAGATAGAAAAGCTCATAAAAGCAAAATATAAAATAATTTTACCTTGCTTAAATGTTCTCTCACCATCAGATCTGATGCTTCGTAAGATAAGATTGGCTATAAATGATAGTTCAAGTGCCCCAGCAAGTTCATACTCTTTTTCAATGAATGCTGGAATGTTTTTAATTGTTGTAGAAGATCGAAGAATATAAATATGCTAAAAATGAGCATAGTTGATCAAAAAACTCAAATAACTTTTTCCTATAACAATATAATAATAATGCAAGTAAATGACATATTAGAGTTGAGAATGCATTGCCAGTAAAAAGCATTTACACTTCAAAAATGTATATAAGGTTGTAGTAATCTCAAAGTGTTCACAAATAGAAGACTAAGCAAATCCACATCCTAACAACCATAAAAATGCACTTAAAAATGAGCACCTTTGGACCTTCCAATCTAGTCAAAAGAGTAAGAATTGAACGTCGATAATGATAATAATGATAACAATAATACCACAGCAAGCATAAACATATTTAAAGCATAAAGAATAACCAAAATGGAATTTCTTCATAAAGAAATTTGACCTTTTTGGTAATCTGAAATAAACTTCAAGAACAACCTCTAGATCTTCCACAGTTGGAATTTATCAACCCATTAAACATGTCAGCAAGTAGAACTATAGATAATATAAAATGAAATTAACAACTGACATATGAGTCCTAAGGAGGAACAATTTATCGCTCCAAACCAGACTCAATCCTTGTGGAAAGGGCCTAAAACACAAGTAGAAAACTGTTTGTATATAAAAGAAATCAATTAGGGGAAATCAATTGACATAAAATTAAAAAAATGCAAACAAGTTACAATAAAGCAACAAAGACAGCAATTATGGGTGCATGTGTTTCCTAAAATATCATAATTTTTTTAAAGTTAATATGAAGACATTAATACCCATATAGGATTACTGTGAACATCTAATAAGAAATATGGATACATGATTAACCCAACTTTAAAGTTTTAGATATATAATATAGTTCTTATGATTTCAAATATCTTGCACATATCTAGCCAAAGCCCTAATTCGGCTTGAGTTTAAACCTAAATAATTAAAATTGGTTTATTAGTATAAACACCAAGTTTAGAGGAAATAATACTAACATAAATTTTAGCACTACACCACATAGTCAAAGCAATTAAAAAATAACAAAGTCATAAACAACTTTTATCAGACTTTCCAACAAATGAAAGATTTTTTATGCATGGAAAATAATCAATTATGCTCTCCTCAACTCTTAAACAGTCAAAAACTATTAGTGAAACAAAAGCAGTAACTTGTAGAAGGAAGTCCAGCAGAACAGCCGAAGCTACCAAATGAGAAAAGCTAATAGACACATGAACCAGTACAGATATGTTATCCACTCCAACATAATTAGAATAAATCACAAAATAAGAAGTGAGAGAAAACCGAATAAAAGAAATAAAAAAAACTAAAAAAGATGTAGAAAAATGAAAAATTAAGGATGAACAATTATAATAACTGTCTAAAAATATGTGTAGCAAATTTGGGACCAAAATATAGTTCTTTCTCTTCTTACCATTTTTGTTTAGTGACAGCTTATCAAAACAATCATCTAGATCAAGCACGTGATGTGCATAGTGTTAAGTTCAAGAACAGGTTGTTGCCTTTCTATATTTCTACCATTTACTTACCTCGGCTTTTTCAATAATCTCCTTGTTCTCTTTCCAAACTATCCTCTAAACCTTCACCACATTCTTTATTTTATTGTTCTATCCTTTAAGGATGTTCGGAAGGTTTTCGTAACGCATATCTGCCCCCTTAATCATGAACTAGCAAATTGAGAACAAATCCATAATATAAACAAGTTTCAGTTTCTCAACGAGTTTCAAGTATTTTTTTTAGTTCTAATTGATGGCATACTGCTCTACCTCTCTCTATAAAGGGAAATGATTGCTTTAAATTTACATGTTAAGATAAAGCAATAAAAATGTCATATGAACAACCAAGAAATTGCTTAACTTCACAGGTGGTGAACCAGAAAGGCAGTTTAGAACTTTCTCATTGTTACTCTATCCATATATATTATACATTGCATTATATTTATTAAAAGCCTTTTCCTGACCAGTTAAATAGAATTATTTTTGGCAAAAATTATTATAATTTGTGACAAGCAAGGAGTAAAACGAAATATAATGGAAGACCAAGATAGGCTTAATAAAAGGAATTGTTGTCAGATGTTAATTAGTTTTGCTATTGTAAGACCTAGATAGGCTCAATAAATGGAACTAGTAGACAGGAAAAAAAAAGTGGTGTAATAAACAATAAAAATGATAATACTTAAAACACATTAAGCTTTAAGATGGAATCGCCCCACCCTAAATAAGATAAGGAATTAAAAGGCCAACAGAATTAGTCTTGTCAGCACACAGTTCTAACATGAATAAAATTTACCTAAACAAAATAAATAATTTAAATGATAAAAGTTACCATTAGAGGTAAGCCAAGAAAAAAAGGATAAAAAATCAAAATAAAGAATGGAAAAGATGCAACATATAAATGAAAATCAGGAAAAGCATAAAAAAGAAATTAAAAGAAAATTTAAAAATAATTAAATTGACCAAAAAAGCTAAACAAACTTGGAAAAAAAGAACAAAAAAAATTTAAAATGATTAAATTGACCAAAAAAGCTAAACAGAAAATGTTTCATTCACATTTTTGTTTCTCATTTTAGCCTCAATTTTTCAACCTTGCAAGAATCCGTTCCCCCCCTCATCGCTCAACATCATAATCCATGTTGATCAGCATCAAAGATGGCATTAAGCAAGGCTAAACCTCGCTCTTTCCCCTCATCTACTAGCCTCTCCTCCTTGCCTCTCATTCTTTTTCTTTTCTTTTTTTAATTTACCATGCTTTTCCTTGAATTAGGATAGCAAAGTCTTGCTTGTAAATTAGAAACAGTAACAAGAAAATAAGGACGAGAATGACAATTAAATATGTATGAAGCTACTTATAACAAGAATGGGTGTGGAGTTAATAAATCTTTGCTCGAGTCTTTAACTGAAGGCTTGATATAGTAATGGTGGTGGCAAATTATACTTTTTATTAAAAAAACCTTAAAATTATGCTTTTTATAAAAAAGGAAAAAACCCAAAATTCTTAATCCTATAGTATTTTAATTTTAGATATAATTTTAATCACCATCTATAGTACATAAAAAATAAAAAATTAATAACAAAGAACATAACAGATTAAGCAAATTTAAGGCTGACTCAGGACATCTTATTAAATAAATTAATAAGGCATAAGTCTATGCCATGGAACAATGAGCAATCAAGATATATCCCTTATGAAAATCACCTACCATCTGGTAGTTGTCAATGCTACCTATTTATAATGCTCACTTTCTTTAGCTTAGTTTAAGATTTGTAGTGTAAGGAAGTAGAGATCGTATCTCAAAATAACCATTAGAAGTGCAAAACTAATTTTAGGAATACAAAAAAAGGAAACGAAGCGATAGGAAAAATGATAGAGTCTAGTGGAGAAAAAAATAAAAGTAAATAAGGGGTTTTTTAAATTGATTTTGATTGGAAACAAAATAACAAAAAAATTTGAAAATAGTTTTAGTAAAAAAATCAACGATGAAAAGATTTTGGTAGTAAATCGATATTGCTTACTAATGTATCATCATCAATCATTGAAAACTCTTATGCATTTTTTTAAACAAATAAATCAGCCATGGAATCAAAACACGTATTGACTTTCTTACTTCCCCCTACTTCCTAATTAACCTAGTTAAGCATTATGATTAACCCTTATCATTGAACTACCTTAAAAGATGCTTTAGAATATAATTAAAAGATAGCTTTAAAAACTAGAAAAGTTTAACTGATTCAATGTAACAAAATCAACTATCCTCATTAAAGTTTATTTGCTGCTTATGTAAAGCTAATCAAACTATTATGTATTTGAATAAAACTAGCTATAGATTAAATATTAGAAAACCACTGGTATGCATTGAAATCACATAACCATGACATTTAAATAGAAAAAATACAAGATATTTGTAAAAAAAAAAGAAAACATTGAAAAACAACTTCATTTATTCCTCATGATGAATAATACAAAACTTTGCAAATCTTTTTAATATCAAATAAAAAACTTAAAAAAGACAGTCTAAAAAATAATGAATAAAATAGAGAAGAAGAAAGTAAGAATGAGATATCAAAACTGTTTAACCCCCTCTATTTATAGGGAAAGAATTCAACTAAAGTAGGGATAAAGATAATTACATTAATTTATCAAAATAAAAATTAAAAAAAAACTATAATCTTTATCTTGATCTCTTGAGAGGTTTATGCAATCTTCTTTCTGAATGTAGCCATAAAGTTGGATTTGTGGGCTGATTTTCTTCATTTATCCAGGAGATAAATAATTATCTAAAATATAATCTTCAAAGGTAATTACTTCAGCGTTCAAACTCTTAACCCAAGTAGAACTTTATCTTCCAACTTCTACTAATGTAATTAAAGTTCTTCAAGATCAGCTCATTGGAATTCAAAACCTACATAAATTCCCTAACTTAGCCAATTTTTGCTTCTTTTGTATTTTTCATCCAAATAAAACCGGTAAAATAAAAAAAATAAATGCTTATGATAAATATAAAAAAAAATAGAAAAGATTAAATAGAAAAATAATTTATATAAAATTAAGCACTTATCAAATTCCTCCATACTTAAAACTTTGCTAATCCTCTAGCAAATTAGACCTAAACTAATCCTAAATGCAAGTAAACTCTAAATCTTTCCAAAGTTTTTAAAGCTTCATACATGTTAAAAACAAAGAAATAACAGGAAGAAAAAATTTCTTTCACAAGATTAACACCCATTTTAGGTAAGATATTTTTATGAACAACTCTTTATACTCATCTTGGCTATTCTCAAAAGATATGAACTCAATATCACACAAGTGTTTAGGCTTAGTGTTTTTCTCAAATGCAATCCATGAACTTGCACTACTATATGCTTGCTTGTTCATTTCATCTCCATCACTTATGATACATGCTAACATAAACTAGAAGGTCTTTAACATGGTTGTAATAGGGCTAAGGTATAAGGATGGTAGCAACAAAGAATTGATAAAAAAAAGAGAAATTAGACAAATAAACTAGTAGAGCACAAAGTTGAATAAAAAATATACTTCAAATTTCAAAATTCAAACAGCATAATTAGTCACATTTGAATATCAAATTTACTCTTTTTTTCTAACACATGAGAACACCCTTTTTTTTTTCTCTGACTTTGTTCTTGGTTTTTACTTAATTTTTTGTTTATGGAGCTTTTAAACACAACATGATTCCATAGCTCATATACCAACTACTTCTTTTTCTTTTTTTTTCTTTTCAAACTCGAGCCTCAAGAATTAACCCTTTTCACAAAATTCAAACATGTAACTAAATGCTCTACAATAGGTAGAATAATTTGTTTTATGGTTTTATGCTCATATATGGTTTAAACAAAGAAAGTTAGCAATAGGCTCAAATAGGTTCACTAAGGGATAAATTATAGGGTAGACTTTTTTAGTTCAAGTAGTTTCCCTTTTAAGTGTCTTCGTCACTTTCATACTTGCATGTAAACAAATGTAAGCATAATGAAATTTAAAGCAAATTCTAGAGTTACAATAACATGAATTGCTATTCACAACAAAGAAATTAGATTGACAAAGATAATCAATCTTTTAAGCTCAAAACTCACATGGGTTTTATAATAACCAAGATTTAGAATGCTAAGTGTTTAATATCATCATCTACATTAAAATAGAGCTAGCTTGCAAAGTTATGTTATTCAAGCATATTCTCATTTAATCCATGCATGAACTCATCAAACTTTAAAAAGAACTTAAAAAAACATTAATTTTTGAAAAGAGAAGGAAAAAAATTACATGAACCATGCTAAATTTAAAACAATATGCAATCAATCTCCCTCCCACACTTATGACATACATTGTCTCCAATGTATAAACAAACATGAAAGAGAAAAATAATATAAAACTAAAGTGAAAGAGAAAAAAATCAAATCTAATTTTTTTTAAACTTAGGTTGCCTTTCAAGCAGCTTATTTGTTTAACGTCATTTGCCTAACTTTCTTCCATCTCATACATACACCGGATCTTCCAACTCCACACTGTTTTGTCTTGGAATCCTTCATAGAATGGCTTTCATCACCGGTAAAGTTTCTCCCTCTCCTAGGAATGCATACTTCAATTGCTCAAGCAATTGCTTTAATTTCACTTTTGGTGCCTGCAAAACATAAGGTAAAACCTTTTCCAAAGAAGCTTTTTTGTGTAATTTTTTCAAAATTGTCCTTCTTTCATCCTTGGCTAATGTCTACTTGAAGCTCATCATCTTCACCTACATTAAAAATATCTTGAACAAGTGAATCAATAATCAACATGAAAACAGAATGTACTTCATTTGGATGTTTCATGACATCAAAAATATTAAAACTAATGACCTCACCATCAAACTCCATCGTACAAGTACCACTATGAACATCTATCTTAGTTTTAACCATTTTCATGGATGGATTTCCTAACAAAATAGGTGTTGAATTACTAGAAAACTCATCTTTCATATCTAAAATATAAAAATCAGCTGAAAATACCAAATTATTGACTTGAACTAAGACATATTCCACCATACCATTTGGGTAAACATTTGACCTATCTACCTGTTAAATGATTATTCCAATTTCTTTTAACTTTCCAAGGTTTAATTTATTAAATATAGACCTAGGCATGACATTAATAGATAACCTTAGATCACACATTGTCTTTTTAAACCTTGTATTTTCTATTCTACAAGGAATAGTAAATGAACCTAGATCCTTACACTTTGAGGTAGCTTTCTTTGAATCACTGCAGACACATTTTTTTCCAAACTTACCTTTTCATTAACCTTATACCTCCTCTTTGTTGTACACATCTCCTTGAGGAATTTAACGTACTTGAGCACTTGCTTTATAGAGTCCAAGAGAGGTATATTCACTTGAACCTTCCAAAAGTTTTCTAATATGTCTTTCTCCAACTCTTAACTTTTAGACCCAGCAAAATGACCAAGAAAAGAGGGTAAAATTTTAAAACCAAAATTGACAGAATTAGGCACTACCTTGTCAGTCTTGGTTTGTGGAAGTATCTCAGGTTCCACTACTTTCTTATGCTCAAAGTCAGCTTTACTTGCATCTGGTTGGCTAACTTCTTTTCCCTTTCTTGTATAGGTAAGAGTTACGACATTAACTCCCTTTTTTAGATTGATCACTGTTTGTGAAGGTAACTTTCTCGAATCTTGGCTTTCCAACTTACTCAAGGATGTTGCAATTTGGCCTATTTGCCTCTCCAAAATAATAAGTCTTGCATAATTTTCCTATTGAAATTTAACTTGAAGCATTTTTACAACATCCTCAAGAGAGTTACCTGATTCCCTAACATCTTGTGTTCAAGGTTGATATTGAGAGGTCGATAGATTTCCTTGTTGAAAGCTGAAATTTGTCTTCTTGATTCCCATAACTAAAGTTGGGATGATCTCTCCCTCTAGGGTTATAGGTGTTAGAGAATGGATCATATTTCCTTTATGGTTGTCCCAAGAATCCATCAATTACATTGACATTCTCTGAATAATCCTTTTCGAGGGTGGGACACATATCAATACTGTGTCTTTGGGTTGAGCAAATTCTACACACTTTTACTTGCATATTTCCTATAGCAATTTAACGCACAAATGAAGTAAGATAAAAAAATTTAATTTTGCAAGGATTATATACTCACATCACTAATATTCCTTGCGAAATTATTAGTCCTTGTGCCAAATTGTTGAGCATCGGCTGCCATGTTAGGTTTTTTGTAAACTAATGCACCTTCAGAGGCTGCATTGATCATGCTTCTTTCCATAGGAAGCAAGCCTTCGTAAAAGTATTGGATCAAAAGTTGTTCTGAGATTTAATGATGAGGCAGCTTGCACATAACTTTTTAAATATCTCTTATTACTTGTATAATGTCTCCCCTTAATTTTGCCTTATTCCGTAAATCTTTTTTCTAACACTCGTAGCTTTAGAGGTTGGAAAATACTTTTCCAAAAAAGCCTTGCCATTTCATCCCAAGTAGTCAATGATCTGGAGGGGAGGTAGTAGAGCCCATCTTTCGCCAAATCTCATAAGAAAAATGGGAAAGCCCTCAACTTTATTTGATCTTCCATCACCCTTAGTAGTTTCATGCCTGAACAGATTATATCAAACTCGTTAAGGTGTTTATTTGGATCTTCCCCCGCAACACCATAAAAGATAGGTAATAAACAAATAAAACCATATTTGAGTTTAAAGCTCCTTTAGTGTGCGCTCTTGAACATTCTGTTCAACTCCATGATTTCTACTCTTGATGCACTCGAGGAAGCCAAAGAGTGGATGGATGGCGTCCTTAGCGGTGATTGATTTGGAAAGGATGTAGAAGTAGAAGATTTTTGTGCAATTGCTTCTAGTGGAAACTTGGGGAAGATTTAGTTTCTTGAATGAATTGCCTTATCCTATAAAGCTTTGTGTCTTCAAAGGACATAACCTATAAAATGAACAAACAAATAAAATCTAACAAAAAAAAGTAACAAAATCAGAATTACACTTAATTAACAAGTCCCACTAACGGTGCAAAAACTTGGTAGTTGTCGATATTACCCATTTATAATGCTCACTTCCTTTAACTTGATTTTAGATTTGTAGTGTAGAAAAGTAGAGATCGTATCCTACAAAGACCTTTAGAAGTGCAAAACTAATTTTAGGAATAGAAAGAAAGGAAACGAAGTGATAGGAAAAATGGTAAAATCTAGTTGAGAAAAAACAATAAAAGTAAATAAGGGGTTTTTAAATTGTTTTTGATTAGAAAGAAAATAAAAACAAACTTGAAAATAGTTTAAGTAAAAAAATCTATAATGAAAGGCCTTAGTAGTAAATCGATATTGCTTACTAATGTATCATCATTAATCATTGAAAACTCTTATACATTTTTTAAACAAATAAATCAACCACGGAATCAAACATGTATTGACTTCCTTACTTTCCTTTACTTCCTAATTAACCAAGTTAAGCACTATGATTAACCCTTATCATTCAACTACCCTAATAGAAACTTTAAAATATAATTAAAAGATAATTTTAAAAACTAAAAAATTTTAACTGATTCAATCTAACAAAATCAAAAGCTGATTTTATTTAAAAAAGATATATTTTTTATAACTTTTAAAATGAAAACTTAACTATCCTTATTAAAGTAATTTGCTACTTATGTAAAATGAATCAAACTATTATATATTTGATTAATTAAACTATCTCTAAATGAAAAATAAGAAAGCCACTATTATGCATCATAAAAGTTGAAATCATATAACTATGGTTTTTAAATAGAAAAATACAAGATATTTGTAAAAAAAATAACTTTGAAAACAACTTTATTTATTTCTCATGATGGATAATACAAAAGCTTGCAAATCTTTTTACTATCAAATAAAAAATCTAGAAAGACATAGTTGAAAAAACAATGAATAAAATAGAGAAGAAGAAAGTAAGAATGAAATGATCAAAACTGTTTAACCCCTATCTATTTATAGTAAAGAATTCAACTAAAGTTAAGGATAAAGATAATTACATTAATTTATCAAAATAAAAATCAAACATCAATCTCTAATCTTTATCTTGATCTCTTGAGAGGATAAGTGCAATCCTCTTTCTGAATGTAGCCATAAAGTTGGATTTGTGGGTTGATTTCTTAATTTATCCAAGAGATAAATAATTATCTAAAATATAATCTTCAGAGATAATTACTTCAGCTTTCAAACCTTAACCCAAGTAGAACTTTATTTTCCAACTTCTGCTACTATAATTAAAGTTCTTCAAGATCAGCTCACTAGAATTCAAAACTTACATAAATTCCCAAACTTAGCCAATTTCTACTTCTTTTGTATTTTCCATCCAAATAAATCTTGCAAAATAAAAAAATAAAAATAAATGCTTATGATAAACATAAAAAAAGATTAAAATAAAAAAATTATTTATATAAAATTAAGCAATTATCAATATCATTTAAATGTCTTGCAGGAGTATT
>JBBYHL010462945.1:39887-51621 GCA_038381835.1 Adansonia madagascariensis | reverse complement strand
ATTTCGTGATGGTCATACGAGACCAATAAGATGAGTGATTCATCTTATGGTCCCCCTCACTATGTCATAAGTTGAAAATCTATACCTTCTCGTTCTCATCACAACTCCAAAGAATAGTCTCAGTCAAGAAGACATTTTTAAGTTAGGAAAATATTTTAAGTCGTATGCACCCATTGATGTGCGAGGATCCACCCCTGGGGTACGTTGCGACAATTAAAACGAGGATTCTAGGACATCATCATTTGGTTGATATACAGGGCATCAATTAAGGTAGCAGCGATGATTTTTTCTTCACTCCAATTTGTTTTCAATGATGAATTTCAAATTTT
The DNA here is from genome assembly GCA_038381835.1 of Adansonia madagascariensis. Lineage (NCBI taxonomy): Eukaryota > Viridiplantae > Streptophyta > Magnoliopsida > Malvales > Malvaceae > Adansonia > Adansonia madagascariensis. The sequence goes on along the minus strand of JBBYHL010462945.1, from coordinate 51,292 downwards.
GATGTAACAATGATGGGACTGCCCCTGTAGAGTGAATCCAAGGCTTTCCCAAAAGGCAGTTATATGATGGAGCAATATCCATCACATGAAAATCTACTTTGTAAGTGCATGGGCCAATAGTGATGTTTCCCACAACATTTTTACAAGTTCCATCGAATACTCATACATGTCAATGGGAGCTTATTCAAGCATGATACAGGCATTACATTTAGAGCTGACCCATTATTAATAAGTACTTTAGGAAACATGATGCCTTTATAGTATGTAGTGATATGAAGGGCTTTGTAGCTTTCCCTTTCTCCATGAGGGATTTCATTATCATTGAAAGATATATAGTTGTCCGCAGTGATATTGCTTACCAAGCAATGCAACTAGCCTATCGGGATGTCAGGAGTGACAAATGCCTTATTCAAGACCTTGAGAAGGGCATTTTTATGAGCTTTAGAATTTAATAGTAGTGATAGCACAAATATTTTAGCAAGTTACTTGTTCAACTGATCGATGATGCTGTATTCATTATGCTTAATGAATTTAAGGGATTCCATAGCTTTCTTTTCACTTATTAGCTCTTTGACAGCTACTGGATCTAAGTCTTTAGTGCTTGAGGAACAAGGGTGGTATTTTTTTGCTAAGTTTCATCTCTTGATGCTATTGGGGCATAACATCTACCACTCCGAGTTAGATGACTTACCCTTGAGAAATCAACACTTGTTGCCAATTCACTAGATTCTTCAGTGATTAACTTTTTGCTTTCATAGTTCCAAGGAACAGCATTGTTATCCTTATAAGGGAAGAGAGATGAAAGTTGAATAATAATCTTCAATATAGGCTGAACAAGGGCAGGTTGGTACTTAGTCAGTTGTCAAATAAGACTAATGGCCTTCTAATCCTATAAGGAGGATTATTCTTTTTATTTTACAGTGGTGACAGTGATTGTTGTATTTGCAGAATCGGTATGTAAGGCTTGCCTTTTATCATAGAATTCGATGCTACCCTTGTTCATTATCCTTTGAACCATAGCATGAAACTCTTTGCATGTTTAAACAGTATGGCCATAGATGGTATGAAAATCACAGAAATCATCGGCTTTCTTTTCCATCATTTCAACTCTATTGACCAATTTGGCTTGAATCAAGATTTGCCAGACCAAATTCCATGGTGTTTTGACCTTATTTATGTTTTTTATGACCTCACAGTCTTCTTCAATAGCCATTTGCTTTGCATCTGATTTAATATGAGTTTAGGATAAACTAGCTCCAATACTATATTTTGATTATTGTTTGGCTTTAAAATTTCCTTTTTCTTTAAAAATATTTCCCTTACCTGAACCCTTCTTCATAGTTGTATCGATCATTCAGCATAATAAGACTACATCTGCAAAGCTCATTGGGGTTCTTTCACTACCTCTTCATAATAAAGTGCTTGTAATGTGTCAATGAATCTAATGACCATTTCTTTCTCCATCAACAAGGGATGAATTTGAGCGGCCTCTTTCGTCCACCTTAAAACATATTGCTTAAAGCTTTCCTGAGCTTTCTTTTCCTTGCTCATGGGAGAGAACAACTTAAAACCTAATCGATGGTAGGTCTCTCCTCATTAATGGGATTAATAGAAAGATAGATACACTCATCAAGCTCCTCATAGAACTTAATTTTAGACCAATCCATCATACCTTGGACCATCTCTAAGAACAGTGCACAGTGTTATAGAGTTTGCCCTTGACCATAATAGCAATAAAATAGTTTAATGTCTTCTTTACTCTAGTTTTAGACATCCAAACAGTATTCCTACTTTCACAAAAGCTTGCCATACCTTATTCATCGATGTTTTAACTTCTCTGATGCTTCTTTTGATCCAATAATTTTCCCTTTGATCATTGCATTCACTATTGGCTCTGCATGGTTATGAAATGGATTGGCTCCAATATTAGGTCTAAGCCCTTGTTCAACCTTGATCACACCCTTTTTCAGTAGACCCTATACTTTTCTTTTAAATGAGGTGCAATTCTTAATAGAATGGCCTTGTGCCCTAGCATGGTACTCACAATAGGCATTTTTATCATACCATTTGAGGTATGGAAGGAATCTTGTGTTCATGAATACTAGGGCCACTAGCTGGCTTGCTAATAGATAAGAGTAAATCTTTTTATAGCAGTAAGGAAGTGGCTTGAAATGTTTCTTATCTCGGGGTGCTTGTTGATTATTTAGAGCTTTTGTATTGTTTGCATTGCAGGATTCTAGACTCTGGGCTATGTTTTGAATGGCATTCAATGCGAAATGCATTATAGAAATGATCTCGATGGAATGGACTAGTTGTGGCATCAATGAGTACAGGCTAAAACTTAGGTGTGACATGTTTGGGAAGTGCATAGCCTGTGTTAGTGCGGATTCCAATTAAACCTAGCATGACTTTCACTAACAGCATTCACCTCTTTTTTTACCTTTAGTTGTTGACTTTTGGACTAACACGGATGATTTTCCAATGGATATTTTGCCTTTTTTGATAGCGTTATCAATCATTTTTCTTGATATAACCATATTGGCAAAATTTTTAATGGCATTTCCCACCAACCTTCCATAGTAGGGAGCTCGTAGAGTACTGATGAACATGACCGTCATTTTTTTTGGCTAAAGGAGGGTAAACTTGAGCGGCTTCTTCTTTCCACCTCTGAGCATACTACTTGAAGCTTTTAGAGGCTTTCTTTTCCATGTTCATAAGCAAGAGATGATCTAGGGTAATCAAATAGATGCTTATATTAATCTAGGTAAGCAGAGCCAAATCTGCCTATGTCTAAATTCTCAGGGGATCAAGCCCTATATACCATTCGATGGTTGCCCTAGTTAGACTATCCTGGAAGCAATGAATGAGTAGTTATCATTGTATCCAACCTTTTTACAATAGTACATGTCAAGATATGTCGTAAGTTTTGTAGTCCCATTATATTTTTCAAAATCTAACACTTTGAACTTAGACAGGATGATGAGACTAGAAACCAATCCCAAAGATTTTACATCTATAATCCCAAATTTGTCACTTCCATTGATGGCTCGAAGGCATTTTTCCAGTGACTGATCCTTATATAAGTCTTCATTATTTTTTGAAGACTTTTTTGCTCTTTTTTACTGTGGTTGCTTATCGAGATTTAAAACTATAGGCCTTGTCGATGAAGAGCCTACACCCTAAAATCTTTAAACTTGATAGGGTGCTACTGCAAGGTTAATGTAAATAAATTGTTAAATTGATAGGATAGTTACTATCAGGGGATGCTATTCATGCAATACCCCTTCCTAAGCGTTGGTGGCTTTATACCACCATTCAAGTTATTTTCGAGATTGGTTGGTTCTTTTCCCATATTAATGATGCTTGCTTATCTTTTTTCCTTCGAAGCCTTAGACAATAGCTTAGTTAATTCTGCAATCTAAGCTTAGAGTTCCTCATTCTTACGAAGTGATTACTCTTGGGGCTCTTTAAACATAAGTTTGAGTCAACATGTCATGAGCATGTTTGAGATAAAGATGAGTATGTAATTATGATAATAGAGGACATTAGCGTTAGTGCATAAAGTAGTAAAAGGACTAGATTATTCATGCAAATGCAAGAGGGACAATTGGACTAGGGAACAGCTTCACCAATAGCATCATTCATTAAAGCAACAAAATATCCTAATTACACATGATTACATTTGAAAATGCCTAACACGGTCATATTACTAGATCACATGTTCTAGGAAATACAAAAATTCTTACTCATGGACTCCAACAGCCAAGATGTCATGTGTCAAGCATTGAGCCACATCCATCATGTTTGCGACATCTAACTAGGCTACCTGAATCTATTCAATGAGATAACGATGATAGTCCTGATAATATTGGCGTGCTTGATTAACCATTTGTAGCCATTCTTGCTCTTGCTATTTAGAGGCTTTTACTGGTTTTTTGACTTGGTCTTACCAAGCTTGAAGATAATGCTTTAAATCTTGAATTCTGAGTGTCAAAGTCATATTCTTAGCATGGTTTGCTCTCAAATCCCTTATTTAAGCATTTAGCCATCCATTTCTCTTTTGGTAAGTTGATACAAGAGCAGAGTTCTAATAAGCTTCTCTTTATTGACCTTAGCCATCGATATAGTTCCTTTTTAAGTGTAGCAATTTCTGATTTTCACTTAACTAATGGCTTACCAAGGTGTTGAGCCTTGCTTACTTCGTTAGAGGCCATGTAGTCTTTCCTTGGACTCTCAAGGTCCTCCTTGAAATGGTTTTTCGCTTAGACAACCCGATTTATCTCACCATCCTGGAGATAGAGGTCTATTTCCAATTAACTCTTATCTGCCTTTAGGCGAGTGATTTCCTAGGTGATTTCTTGTTTGAACTCTCACTTAAATAATTCAATCTCAAAGGGAAATTCACCACCTGATACTTGTAATGGTCCAATAGCAGACAAAGGTAAAGAGTTATTGATGCAATTGATCCTCCACTCATCATATCCTGAAGTCATACTACTTCTTCTCTAGTACCTCTCTATGTAGGGTTTATCTCTAAGCATGGAAAACTAGCTAAACTTTTAACTTGTAATTAGGTTCACAATAGTTTAAATCCTACTGCTCAAGCTCTTGGACAAAGGGAATAAATTGTCAACATTGAAATTATCATAAGACTAAGATGAGTGTGTAACTAGTGTTTTCCCATAATCCCATGAATGGCACACAACTACAATCTCTGCATCGATATATGATTGTTTATGGTGAAAACTAAGGGGCCTTCTATGTCACCTCTTCTCCATTAAAGTTTTAGAATTTCTAAATCCATTGCTCTTTGGACTTCTCTTGGGGCCATTCTTTTTAAAGGACTTTAGAGATATGATTAAAGTTGGGAAGGAAATTGTTTGACATTCACTTCTCTTCAAGCCATAAGTGAGTGATAAGCTAAATATGAAGAAATGGTGCACATCTGATGAAACAACCCATCCCTATTTTCTTGGAAAAGATAAGAGCTTGAATTATTTCAGCAATGATAGTGGGTACAAGATTAATGTTGTAGCATAATCGAGAAAAGAGATCTGCTACCGCTACCATTGCTTTAATACAGCCTAATGTGTTTTGGAATATAACTAGACCATATATTTCCAAAGCATAGATATCTTGGATTTTTTGGATGTTAATGATATTTGCCATTGCTTCCTTCAAACTGGTCCAAAAGATGTATTCATTGTTACCTTTCATCTTGATATGACATTTGATTCAAGACTCCATTGCCCTGAGGATCTGAGCTAATCTTTTTTTGAAAGTTGGAGGGTATAAAGTGTTGCAATATATTCTATCAGTCATGGCCTTTTCAATATTGAGTAATGAGGTATATTTGTCAACTTTGAGGACCAAATTTTTATGATTGAAAGCGAAGCATCAATATGCCAGGTTCCAAAACTGAGATGTTGCTTGCAACAAACCAACATCTAAATGAACTTGGAGTAAAGGGGGCATATGTATCTCTTAGTGAATAATTCCCTCTCAGTATTGTCCCAATTAGTCCATTATGCTTTAGATTTTGCCAATCATTCTAAGGATACCCTATCTTGACCTTTCCATTATTGTTGAAACATACCTGACTTCTGCACGTCTATATCTTCAAGCTACCAGTGCTTTGGTCATGCTCAGACCTTTTTAAAAGACTTCAGATTAGAAGTGGACTGTTGCTCCATGACAGACGCCTCTTAATGAACAATGAACCATTGGCCAATTATCCTATAATGATGATGATTATGATGAAATGATGAATGTATTTAACAAAAAACAAAAAAAAACAAGTTGGTGACTGTACAAAGTAATAATCATAAAAATAAGGGTATATATAAAAAATAGCAACAAAAATACATCATCAACATGGCCCCAATAATAGGTGGTACAATGCCTAAAGGCAAACATGACAATTAACAATAAAGTAACAACATAATGAAATGTCTAGGTTAAAATTACCTTTAGCAAGGTGACATGATACCTCATAAGGATAGGACTGACCAATCAAGTGGTGACATTTATTCTCACCACTCATGACTGGTACATGTTAAGCATAATGGCTTCTTTGGTTAGATATGACTTTTTTAAGATGATTTAAGGTATTGTAGACAGTGGCATTTGCTTGTCATCAGCCATTTATTAAAGAGGGTTACCCATAGAGCAAGACAAAATACCTTAAAATAATCATAAAATAACAAATATGGGTGACAATGTCTATCATTGCCTGCATAACATGCTATATAGGAGTGAAGGTAAGAAGTGTTTCCCTGAGTGACCCTATTCTCTAGGTTATTCTAGCAGTATTCTGGTATGATTTGACATAGTTTGGCTTGTAAGGTTCACTATATAGGATTAAGTTGACAACTAGATAGATATCCAAATTATTCCTATATTTGATAAGGATAGCTGAGGCACCTTGATCCTAGGTCGATCATGAGTTTGGTAGAACTTGTTTCATCCAGTGTATGTATTCCCCTTTATAAATGTAGAGGGCACTTATGAGAGACATAGGTAATTTACACCCTAGAAGATCTTGCCATGCCTATGCAGAGGAATACTCAAAATGGCATGCTTTCTTTCCTTTTAATAATTGGGATCACAAGTTCACCATGGTGTTTGGTGGGAATCTAATTTACATGCAAGTGCATAGTGTGTGTTAGGGAAACAATCAAACCTTTTATTTTACTCCTATATTACCATACTTCATCCAGTTGATATTTATTCAGGAGTGACATAGTCCCTAATAATCATAGGGCAAAACCATAAAGGATAAAGGTGAAAGAGGATTATAACCAAATAATGATGGAATTTGAAAAATTCCAAGAATCAAGCAAGATATAGCTAGTCATGGGCTTAACTTTCTAATTTAGTTCCTAATGGAGCCGCCAAGCTATCACCATGTGCCCCATCACTTTTCCACTTGCTTTGGACAATCGAAATGGGAACGTGTTTGACTTAAAAAATATGGTATTCTGATTAGAGCCTTTGAGTCATTCCTTGGTAAGGATTTGGATTAGGCATGATAATATATGGGAAAAGGATCGTCTAATGAATCGCTCATTCGACAAGTCTTGGAAAGTTACTATAAAGTAACAATAGACTTGGACTCATTACTGACCATTTTAGCTAAGCATGATTGGATGCCTATTAAAAATAATATCTCAAGTGATGAAACTAAAAACATTGATTTCAAGGTCTACAAGGTCCAGAGAGATATTGGTTAGGTTCGTGAGTTGGTTATGCGTGAGGAAGCATTAGCACCCCTATGATGCCTAAAATTGATATCCTGCTAACTATATTTCGCTTTGGCTTCAGTTTAATCGATTCCATTTGGTCATTATCTAGATATAATCCACTTTCATGCATGAATTTTTTTGTGAAAATAGTAGATCTGGGTTTTAAAAAAAAATTTATATCATCTATGCACCGCGAAAGTATAAGAAACAGAAGGATTTTTAATGAAAATAATTTTTGGATTAAATTTTGAAAATTCGAATATTTGTGTTAGGCACTGAAGAGATACGAACAAAGAACGGCCCTTTATAAATTTTTGAAAACAATTTTAAATATGAATGCACTACAGTCACTACAATAAGGAAACATGTTAGTGAGACAATAAAAAAAGGTAATAATTTCATAGAAAAGAAATCACAAATAAATGAACGTCAAAAGGAAGGATGATCAAAAGGTATCTCGTAATTGGCTTAGATTATTGTAGCATAATCGAAATGACAATTTGGAGATGTGTTTGGATTCAACAGTAATTTGAAAAACAAAAAGAGGTGTTAGTTGGAATAATCTGGGATATTCGAAAGAGAAAATTTTTGGATTTTAAGGTAAAAGCATGGTTGGAGTATCCTCATAGAGAGGTGGGGTTGGAGTACCCCAAGAATTAAATTTTTTTTAATGATTTAAGAAAATAAATGGGAATCTCAAATAAATTTGAGAGAGAAAATTTAAGTTTTTTAGTGGAAAATAAGGTTGTATTTTCCTTTTGGAGTGGTAGGGTTAGAATATTCTTGAGAATGAAAATTTTGATGTTTTAAGAAAATAATTAAGAATCTTGAATAACATTGAGAGGAAAAATTCAAATTTCTAGTGGAAAACAGGGTTAGAGTATCCCTTTGGAGTGGTAGGGTTAGAGTATCCCTAAGAATGAAAACTTACAATGTTTTGAAGAAAATATTTTGGAATCTTGCAAGAATTCAATAGAGAAATTAATTTTTTAGTGGAAACAGGGTTAGAGTATCCTTCGGAGTGATGGGTTAGAGTATCTCAAAGATAAAAATTTTTTATGTTAAAAAAATATTTTGAAAAAAAAGGTATTTTGAAAATAAAAAATCGAAGATTTGTATAAAATATATTGTTTTAAGCCTTGACCCAAGCCTAAAGGGTTCGTGTAGTAGGGGAACCAATCCAATTCATTTCAAGACATTCGAACATCTCTATAAAGGCATATCAGAAATTGGGTTAAAACAGGGGACGACATTGCCTCATCTCCCTTCCTGAATTTATTCCAGGTTCATTTGAAGGCTTCAAGGGGGTAAATAAGGTATCATTGAAAAAGTAACTCAATGACGATTAATATAAAAATATTCAAAAAAATCCTAAAAAATCACTTTGTAGGCAAAATTAATTTTTAGAAATTAAGACTACGTCAAACTAGCAGCATGTAGAAGGGAAAGGGCATGATGGACATTGAAAAATCATTTCAGACTCATTCAAAATCATTAAATCACAAACAATACTTTTTTGAAAATGGAATTCTGCTAACTCTTTGGGAAAAATATTAAAACATATAGAAAAATCATCTGATGGACCAAAACAGTCCAAACAGAATATAAGAAGCTAGTTTTAGGCGCTCCAGATAGTAAAGGTTCAAAAAATCATAATTCTTTCATCCATAATGATCTAAGGGCAAACAAGACACTGTTGGAAAGGTATTTTGCTGCCATTTAAGGAGAAAATATCAGAAAATTCCTTGAAATTATTTATTGTTTGAAAATAGTTTTTCAAACTTGCACTATAACTCTACTAGAGCAAAAATAGGGGACTATTTGATTTTTCGGGTTTCTTGGGGGTCAAATTCGAGTTATAGACATCTGAACATCCATAACAAAGGGAAAAGAATGACACGGGCATCACAAGTTGATTCCACAACCCCTTAGTAGTTTAGGATTATGAAACAACCCATTAACTATGCCACCATGAAGTTGTTAAACTCATGATCAAGGCTTAGTATATATATTCTTTTATCAATTAAAAGGGTCATTTTTGTTTGAAAAACAACATCTTTAAACTTATTTTACCATGAATCCAGATTTAAAATGTTAAATTTATCCCCAAGATTGGAAGACCTATCTTTTAAAAATATTAAATCCTTGCTATTCGCCATCTATTAGAGGTAGCATGAACTTAACTTAAGGATTTTTTTTTAAATCTGATTTTTTGCAAAGAAGCAAGCATGTTGATAGAGATGTCATGAACAAAATACAACATATACAAAGATGAATAGGGATAACACATGCAAACACACAAAGATGACATTTTAACATGGAAAAGATGACAAAAAATGTAAGAAGGTGACAAATAAAATGCATGGAAATGATAACTTCATGAATGGCATAAAAAATAATGCTATGGAAGATGACATGAACATATCTAAGCAAAAAAAAAAGCATGCTGAAATTTTAAAGACAGCATTTTGTGCCATGAGACTCCTTAAATTGTAAGAAAATGCATGAACATACTCAATGCATCATAAGAAAAACATTCAAGCATGTGTTAAGCACAAGAAAATAGGTGAAACATGGCAAAAAAATGCATGAATAAGGGACTTCTTTGATGATAGAATGAAAAGGAAAATGTTTGGCCTACTAACCAATATCAAGGCATCAAAAGCATCAAAATCCTTAGACTACCGCAACCAAAGTAATAATAATCCATGGGAGTCTTAGGGTGGCCATGGTAGCATAAATGGTTCACCGAAATGATCAAAGTACTGGAAATGGGAAAATAAATTTTGCTAGGTGAGAAAATATACCAAAAGCCTTAAGCTTTATTCTTTTCCATTGAGTAGCAGCTTTAGACTCACTTTCTTTTTTTTTTTTGATGTTGATGTGCAAGGAAATGATGAAAAAAAGGCTTTTTGGTAGGGTATTGATTGTAGAAAGTTTTTGGTGGTGATTTTAAGGAGTTATGAGAATGGAGAAAGGTTAAATGTGAAAGGCAGTGGAAACAGTGTTTTCTGAGTCTCTTTTCTTTTAGAGGTTGTTGGAGTTTTTTTGGAGATTGCTGGAAAAATGATCCCCTTTTAAATTCAAGGTTTAGCCAATGTTTTTTAGAGACAAAGCAAGAGCATTTTTTTTTATCTTTCATTCATGTACTAGGAGACAACTCCAGGTACTATGCTTAGCTACTCTTATTTCCATTGGTTCTACCATGTAGAGTAGTGGTACAGAAAGGCTGAACAGCTTGTAATTAGGAAAAAGCCAATATGCCCTTTGACAAACCATATATTCCATGAAAATGTCCTTTGTCATTGGGTGTTCGGACTTTAAAAATTTGTTTAAATTCCATCACAAGCCCATAGTTGAGGTTTGGTATGAATTATGATGATATTCAATGTAAGAAACATGTTTGAATTGGATTTTAAAGCTAAAAAATGGTTCGAGCTAGGCAAAAATACCGTGCTGTACTAATGCACATTTTCTATCAATACGCAAGGCAACTTTTACCCACAATTATTAATACGATAAAGGATGTATTAATACCAATAGCAAAAAAAATGTTTCTAGTCTCGAGACTTAAAGGCCTGTATGGATACTTCATGGATTTGTACCGATACATTTTGCCAAAAATCATAACTTTAGCTACTACCAAGGCTTGTATTGATACAAACACACTAGGTATTGAGACCACACCTTAGGTATTGATACCAAACACTCTTGTATTGATACTACATGTGAAAATTTTAATTTTTGGCAATGTGAAAGCTTTATATCAATACCTATGCATCAGTGTGACTTGCATGTACCTTAGGCTTTTTAAATACCTCACTTTGGTCATTGTCGACGTTCCACGTGCCTGGCCTTCACGAAGTTCAGATGATCCGAAGGTCCAAGGTGTGCTTGACTTAAAAATATTTTGATGTATGACATAAAGGAGTGAAGGACTGTCGGATGAATCATTCATCTGACTAGTCGTGGATGGCCACCACGAAGTGGCCATAAACTTAGAGTTACCACCGATCATTTTAAGTTAGGCATGACCAGATGCCTATTGAAAATAATACCAGAGATTCTTTGTTTGGTTACGTGGGGGGAAGGATTAGCACCCCCATAATGCCCGAAAATTGGTACCATCTAACTATATCTTACTTGAATCTCAGTTTCCTC
>JBBYHL010462945.1:9884-25060 GCA_038381835.1 Adansonia madagascariensis | reverse complement strand
ATCATCATCATCATCATCATCATCATCTTGATCTGATTGTATCAGACCTTAAACACCAAGAATCCGAGTTGGATTAAACTTCCTTAATTTCTTGAAGAAGTGACATAAGATAAAAGCCCTTTTGCTATAAGGAGTCTGCTCCATGCATGGCTATCTTAAGCCATTCTAGTTCAACCTAATTACTATTGTCTGCCTTTCACTAGATCTCTAAAAATATAGGAAATTAGACCAATTATGTGCTGCAATGGATGCTGCACTAAGGTTTCAAGAAGAAAGACAAAATGCCGTCTACATTGAACACACCTTGTGCACTCAATATGGCCCCGGAATTGAAACATTTTCAACTCGAAACTTAACCAAAATTTCCAGCAAGTATTATGAATTCTTCATGACACTTTCAAGGTGGAAAATGAAGGAAAAAGTCGCAAAAAGAGCTGCTAAAAATTTTAGCACCATTAAAATACTGAAACAGAGCCACTTAGCACTCACTAACACTAAATTGCTAACTCATGACTCCAACAGCAATTTAATTAGTAAAATCATATTTTAAACTAAATAATATTCAAAATAAACATGGATTAACATGTTTGAAAATTAAAAATTAACTCGAAACAATTTTTAAAATTTTTAAAGCATGTAACAGATCAAAACAATAATGAAATCAAAACAATTTTGTAATCGATAATAACTAAAACACGAGATTAATCAAATAAACATAAGGAGTTAAAACCACTTGTAGGAAGTCTTGAGTCCATAATGAAGTAGATTAGAAAACTTTATAATTAAATTACATTAATAGTAATAGAAACAAAAGAAAGAAATAATATCACGACTATATTATTTCTTGCATGGTTTTTGATTAATCTTAAAAATCAAGAACTCAAAGAAAGATTCAAGATTTATCATACCTCAACCTAGAGAGGTCTAGGTTTGATTTTGTGACCAAATAACTTGTACACTGAGCTCGATCATCGTAAGCTAAAGTTATCCCTATGTCCACCCTCAAAAGGTTATCCATGCAAGTGATCAGGAAAACCTTCAATGGGGAAAGACTTCATTTGTCGAGAGCTTTACTAGCAGCTTAGATTTCACAAATATTCCCTTTGCCTTAGAACTCACTTTATTTGCAATCAAAATTATAAAAAAAAACTAATTTTTCTTTAATTCAATGAAGTTAGGATAATCTCCTTAGAGAAATCTAATGAATTATGCAACAGCATTAGAGAGGCCTAAGTGCTTCAAAGATTGAGTCTTATAATTCATACGGGATGTTAAACAAGGGTTTTTATACCTAAAGTAACTGTTTTCAACTTAGGCCATTTTATAGTTTAGTCCTTGGCCCATTTTAACTAGTACAAATTAGGCTTAAGTAACTTTTACTTGTGTTAGGCATATAGCCCAATCTCATTTTAATTTCAACTAATAACCCTAATATATTGACTCGTAGGCCTCTATCAAAGTGGTGATAAATATAAACTATCCAATTAAAAATATTATATTTAAAGACCAATATTGTCATCCAATAATGTATCACGCCCACCTAACATGCATGGAGTGTCAATATGGTTTTGACAAACGTTTTAGTGAATAGTATCTTAATGTAATTCAATCCTTTCATCATATATTTAGGAAATTGCAAGAGCTTGGTTTAGTGTCTATTCTTAGCCTTTTCTATATTATTATGCAATCCTTATATATTAATTCCATAATCAATATTGCTTTGGCTAAGGACTTCAATTAAGATGGGCTAGGTACGTGTGAGATATGTCCCCTTAAATTGCTTGGGTGACGAGTCCTCTGTGGACCACTCATCCACCTTCAATGTGCTTTATGTCATACCCAAAACCATCTTATAGCATCCATCTATTATGGACTCGTTCATGATTATCTTTAAGTATGAGACTCCATATATAAGATGATTTGGTGTCAAAAGTCTAAGGATCACTTCCAGTATTGGCATATGAGAGTATTTCCATAAACACTTAAGCGAAATACCAAATGTAACCTCATAATAGGTCATGTTCAATGAACTTGTTCTATTTACAACCACCTATATGCTATCCCCAAGTATCTCCATGCTTTAACTTATGAGATCAGTTACATGTATCAAATGTTTAGGGGCTTAACATATGCCAGTCTTTGAGCATTGCTAATGCCTTTTCTAAACAATATGATGACTAGGTATATTTCTAGAAACACAGCTTTGATGCATAAGGATCCTATAATTGTAATTCATTACAATTCTTTTACAGGGCCAATGTGTTTCATGAGCTTTATCTACATAAGATATGCTCAATAATTATCAAATAACATTTTATGGATAAAAGAAATTCCTTCTTAACAATAATAAAATATAATTTTTGTTTACATGAAATTATTAAATGCTAATAAAATTATTAAATGTTAATGCTACATAAGCTACAATGATTGGCTTGCAACGCTTATACTAACAAAATAATAAAAAAAAAGAAAAAATCACATATATACATCCAAACTCAGCATCAATCAACATTTTATGAAAACATAATTTAAGAACATGCAAGCTCCAAGAAAAGATTTTTATAGATGTTAAACCTATATTAGAATAAAAATTTGGTCATCACTTTCACAAATATTAATTAGGTTCCTTAAGCTGCCAAAAAAAATGGAACTCTTAAAAATCCAAAATGGAAAAAGAATGATATGAGAATATGAATAGAAATAAAAAGCAAGATTAAAAGGAAATTACCTTATGAAACAAACTTTATCACATAAACTAAAAAACCTTTTATAAAGCAAAATTTTCTTAAGGAAAATGTTTTGAAAACCTTCAAAAAACCAAGCTCTTTTTTAATAAAAAAAATCCATGAGGTACATGAATAAAGGAACCTCACCTTATTTAGGGAGAGGATTTTGCCATGGAAGGAAAAACCCCTTTTTTGGCCAAATTTAATAATAAATAATATCTTTTCTTTTTTATTCAATTTCATATGAAATAAGCTTAGTTGCATTTTCACTATTACATGCATGGATTTTGATAGGCTATGGTGGGAGGTGGTCACATGACTGGGCTGGAAATGACATGTCCCCATGGTACATAGTGGACATGTGGATTTTGGCATGAAAATATAATTAATTTAAACATAAATAAAATTAAAATTAAATTATAATTAAACATATTTTAGAAAAATAATATTTTATGTATACTATAGAATAGATATGTTAATTTAATAAAATAAAATAAATTATATAAGCTTAGGATTAATTTATGTAATCAAGTTTATAAAGTATGTCTAAAATTAGAAAAATTATGAATAAAATAATTTAAATGTAAAGTAAAAAATCCTAATTATATAAACATTAAGAAAAATAATATCGTATGTAAAATGTATAATTTACATGTCAAATTGATCAAATGAATTTGATTTACTAAGCTTTGGATTGATTTTCCAAACTTAAGTCATCAAATTAGTAAGTAAGGATGGAAATTGGCAATATTCATGTATAAAAATAATAATTAAAATTTTCATGTATGAAAATATTATATTAAAAACTTAAGTATATGTCTTTGAAAAATAATCGATGAATTTATGTGCAAGAAATCCTTAATTGTAAATCAAATGAAAATATTCAAAAGAAAAGGATTAAATTGCAAAGAATAAAAATTGAATTTAATTCATATGCAAGTGGGCTCAATTAAAATTTTCTGTAAGACAAAATTTCATTAAAAAAATTAAATCATGTCAAACACCAATTGAGAAACTATAAACAAAATTGGATTACAAAAATTAATATGTAATAGGCTCCAAATAAAAATTAAAGAAAATAAATTGAGTTGAGAAAAATTAAATTGCAAAGAATAAAATTGGATTAAAATCCATTTGTTCTAGCAATGAATTAAAATTCCCCATGTGACATATCCAATTGGAAAGAAAATTGATGATGTAGGAATTTTAATCCAAAATTCAAAGAAAATCAAATTAATGGAATCAATATGCAAAAATTCTAGTGGAAAAATTTGAATGCAAAATCTAGAACAATTCCTAAAGGAAGAAGTTCCCAAAATTTCATATATATAAAATTTAATTCCTAAGCTAAAAGTTTAATAAGAAATTCCATGAATTAATATCATAAATAGGATATTTACATGAGAATTAAAAATAAATAAAAATGACAAATCCCAAGTGTTGAATTCTAAAAAAAAAATTATATTTTTAAAATGTAATTAAATTGAAAAAGGATCTCATGTGAAAGAAGACAATCAAAAATTTCAAACTCATAAAAAGTTTATGAAAAACCTTTACGAAGGAAAAATCCATACTAAAAAGAAATGGAGAATTCAAAAATGAATTTAAATTTAAAAATGATGAATTCCAAAATATCTAATTTAGAAGTATAAAAAAGCTTAAAATCTTGGGCTTAAAAACATTTTACA
This sequence comes from Adansonia madagascariensis, assembly GCA_038381835.1. Taxonomy (NCBI): domain Eukaryota; kingdom Viridiplantae; phylum Streptophyta; class Magnoliopsida; order Malvales; family Malvaceae; genus Adansonia; species Adansonia madagascariensis. The sequence continues at coordinate 20,646 of JBBYHL010462945.1, read as the reverse complement.
AAAATGACTTACGAGACAAAAGATTTCATATTTCAAAAAGATAAAAAATTCCAAAATGGATCCAAATTTAGAAAAAACTAACTGAGCCCTATTATATTCATTAAAAGTATTTAATGAGAGAAAAAATCAAAAATTTGAAATTCTAAAATAATTTATGGAGGAATCTTCATGAGAAGAGAACTGTTAAAATTTCAAAATTAATTGGTACACCTGATAACTTGACACCTCATGGTATAAACACCAATGTAGACTTTCCTCAAACATTTTTGAATTTTTTAGAGTGAATAGCGGCATAAATACTGCATAGGTATCAATAAAAATATATGATGATTAGCTCACAAAATTCATGAAAAAAAGTTTCAACAACTTGAAAAAATGGGACATTTGCCATAATATCATGTTCAAAAATAAACTTCAAAATTCCAAAATGTAGTATTTAAAAGCTAATTTTTTCTGTAGTGTTCTTTTTTATCCAGGGTTTGTTCTCTGAACCTTGAAATTGCAATCTTTCAGCCGCACATGCAATTGGTCATCTTACCATAACCAAGTATATCTTGGAAAGCTTAGTCCACCTGGTTACTAAAAGGTTTCTTCGAGGTTATATTAACTCTTCAACATTTGGGTGGTCATGATAGGTTGCTAGATCCTGCTTTTGATTTATGAATGTAATAATTACATTCATTTCTAACATGTTAGGAACCTAATGGGTCACACAATAAAATGATTTATTAGATTTAAACTAGAGTTTTACTTAGTATGATTTAATTATAAAAGGTAAAATGTGGAGGACTTAATTGAATTACTTCAATTAAGTATTATTAAAGACATAAATTAGATTTATCAAATATAAATAAAGATATCTTACTATGGCAATTTAGATAAGAATATCTTGTTAAGATTATGTCAATAGTAGGCATTTAAATGGGGATATCTTGGATTTAGGCTGGGTAATTATTTTTGGCAAATTAAATAATTATTTGATATCGTTTAATAATATTTCCATGAAGTAAAATTGTTTTACTTAGAAGAAAATTTTAACTGGCAATTAAATTTTCTTGCATATAATAAAGGGTTAACCTAAAAGCCCTAATTTTAAGTCAAATAGGCTCTGTTTTGAACAAATCCTATTTAGACTTGGTAAGAATTAGGCACAATAGTGGTGGGCCCTACTCGTGTTGGATTAGGCCTTGATATTAAATAGTTATTCCTTGGGCCCAATCTTGAATTGACTAGGCAAAAGTGTTTCACCTGGATCCCTATGATAGCATAACCTATGGCGCCACCCATTGGTTTGGTAGTATTAGACTTGGTTGACTCATTAGTTAAGCCTACCCTAATTTTAGATGTATATATATACATCTATAAGAGGTTTTTAGGTGGCTGATACATGTTTTGGCTATAAAAAAATCCTAAGCCCTATATCCTTAATTCCTTAAGCTAAGAATGGCGTAATCTTGCTCTCTCTACACCTAGTGTGCACCTTTTGCTCTTTTAATGATCTAGAATCATTCTTAATCCCAAGTAAATTAAGAAAACTTGTATCTAGCACTTTTGAGTTTAAACCATGTTAATAAAAAGTAGGAAACAGCAATTGCCACATCTATACAGCCTCTTTGTAACATTATCTCACATATTTGCAACTTCCTTATGACTTTTTAGAATTGTTCTTAGATACATGTGAGAAAATATGGCTACTTCCTACTTTTTAGTTAAAGCTTTTCAAGCCTTTCGATTAGCATCAAAGAACCAGTAGACCTCATGAAGGCCCTAACAAACATCTGTGTGGCTTATCGTTAAAGATAGCATGCTTATGCTACTTGTGGCCTCAAAAAGAGATCAAAGTAACCAAGCCATGGCAACAATCATGCAAGAATCTACATACTTAGAGTTACAAGTCTTTGAGTAGGTAAGATATCTACATACTTTCACGTTGAAGGTATACCCTAGGGCATTTTGATATTTTTGTTCACCAGGATGCTTTTATGCCAATGGTGAATATTTAGGTTGGTTTAGCCTTCTAAGATGACTTTTGAGTCTTTAGAGGTTATTGGCATACTTTCATGTCGAAGGTATACTTAAGGGTATGTCCATAATTTTGTATTAGAATCAAGTCCTATATGTTTTTTAGGATACTTTCATTTTGAAAGTACACATTAGGAATAAGTTCATCATATTAGACCGTTTTTAGCTCTTATGATTAATATTCTTAATAAAATTAGATATATTTTTTTAAAAAAGTAAGGCAATGTCTCCTAATTAAATTATACATGGAATTCCTACTAGAATATGCAAGGAGTACTGCAGATTACTTTAATAATGAGACACCCTTTTAAGAATGAAAGTCAAGATTTTTCAGTTTTTGTAAAAGTAAAATCTTTTGCATTCGACAGGCTTTCTAGCGAGGTACAAAAGACATTTTCATTTTTTTCTAAAAAAATTTTGTATTCCATAGATTCTTTAGCTAGGTACGATAAGGAATGATAAAAACTTTTGTGTCTTCTTAGTTTTCTGGAAGGGTACGAATGATGTTGAGATTTTCAAAAATAAAAAGCAATTTTCTCATCAAGAATAATAAAATTTGTTTCATAGAATTTTATTTTTATAAATGAGAATTATAATTAAATATTTAATATTGAAATTAAATAAAAATTAGAATTTAAGTTAACACGCGATTAATAATATAATAATTATCAGGCATCATGAGAAGGTTAATCTTTACTTGTGATTGTAATTGACTCCCGGACTTTTTCATGTGATCTTTGGTATGAACGCAGACCTTGAAGTTTGTTTTTAAGGGTTTCATAACCTTTGAAATATGAGCTCTGACAGGTGACCAATCTCACCTGGCCAAAATAAGATTAGTGGCGACTCCAAAATAAATAGTCATTTCATAACCACTATTTAAAAATAAGTCAAGTGAGTGACTCATCTCGACAACTTAGTCCCTAAGTACTAAAAGTAAACAATAATAAAATAATAACGATATATGCCCTTAAAATTAAAAAAAATGATATTCAAATATATATATGAATAATGGGTACACCCGCCATATTAAGCCGGGCTAGTCAGGGTTCGTATTTGGGCCCTATTGTGATAATACCTTAGAAGCTGCTATCTATCTTCTAAGGGTTTTATCTAAATCAGTGGACAAGAAACCATATGAGACATGGCATGGTAAAAGACATTGTTGTTTTATCTTAAGATTTAGGTTGTCCAGCTTATGTGAAGCGAATGGCATCTGAGAAGCTTGGAGCTAGATTAGATAAATGTAAGTTTCTTGGATATCCAAAAGAAAATATTGGATTTTACTTTTACAATCCAACTAAAGAAAAAATGTTTGTTTTAAAACATACTATCTTATTAGAGAAAGAGTTTCTGCTAAAAAAGTTCAGTGGGAGTAAAATTGATATTAAAGAAGCTCAAGAACCATAAATTTGCATTCCATTAATGAAGCAATGTCTACCATTAATTTTGAGAAATGGGTAGACGCCATGGAATTTAACCAAGTATGAACTTTGGTTGGCCCATCCATAGGGTGCAAACTGCATCTTTAAGAGAATTGCTGAAATAGATGGCAATATGCAAATGCGGCTAGATTAGTGGCAAAAGGTTATAATCAAGTTGAAAGCATTGATTATAAGGAAACTTTTTGCCAGTTGCCAAGGTAAAATCTATTTGAATTATGCTTGCTATAGCTACATACAGCAAATGGATGTAAAAACTACATTCCTTAATGGGAATTTCCAAGAAAAGGTGTATATGACTCAACCTGATAGTTTTATATCCAAGTCAAATCCAAATAAGGTATGCAAAGTAAAAAGGTCCATTTATGGGCTAAAGTAAGCTTGAAACAGTTGGAATATCATATTTGATGAAGCAATTAAAGAAAAGAATCCTGATGATCCATGTGTCTATAAAACTGTAAATGGGCAAGCCATCATCTTCTTTGTACTATATGTACATGACATATTGCTCTTAGGAAATGACATACTAATGTTACAGGCTACTAAGTTTGGCTATCCAGACAATTATCCATGAAGGATTTGAGAAAGGTAGCATTCACTTTGGGAATTAAAATCTATAGAGATAGATCAAAATAACCACTTGGTTTATCCTAGTTCACCTACATACGCAAGGTACTAAAGAGGTTTAGCATGGAAAACTCATAGAGCGGAAACTTGCTTATGGTGCAGGGTGTACATTACTCAAAATCAATGTGTCCTAAAATAGTAGATGAAAGACTATGCATGAATAAAATTCCATATGCCTCGGCTATTGGATTTATTATATATACTATGTTATGTATGAGACTAGATGTATCATATGCTCTATGTATCATGAGTAGATACTAAAGAAACCTTAGTGATACTCACTGGATTACTATGAAGAATATTCTCAAGTATGTGCGAAGGACTAAGGATATCTTTCTAGTTTATAGAAGGGTTGAACTTCTAGTTAAAGGCTATATAATGCTAATTTCAATTTGATAGAGATAACATCAATCACAAAATGGTTATTTACCCTAAATAGTGTTGCAGTTTGTTGGAAAAATTCTTAACATGCTCTAATTGTAGATTCAACAACTAAAGCCAAATGCAGCTTCATGTGTGAAGCCACAAAAAAGGTAGTTTAGATAAAAAAAAAGTTCATTACTGAAATAGGTGTGGTTTTGAGTAGTGTTGATCCAATACCACTTTACTATGATAACAATTGAGCCATAGCATAAGCTAAGGAACCAAGTCTCATCCTAAATCCAAATATATGTTATAGTGAAATCACATCAGTAGAGACTTTGTTGAAAGGCATGACATTAGTATGGAGCGAGTACCCACTGAGGATAACTTAGTTAATCCTTTCACTAAAGTTCTATCCTAGCAAAAACTTAATCATGATGTGGAGGGTATAGGACTTCGACATATAGGTGATTGGCTTTAGTGCTAGTTGGAGATAAATAGTGTAAACCTTGCAAGCTAATTGCTTAAGCTTGTGATACACTAGCATTTAGAAATTTTCATGTTGCAAAGATTAGAATTTACTAATGTTAATGCAGTATTCCTTTATCTGTAAGAAATGATTTGATAATTGTTGTATACATGCTATGTAGATAAAGCCCATGAAACACATCGGCCTTTCAAAATAATTATAATGAGCTATAATTATGATATTCTTATGTATCAATGCTGCATTTCTAAAAATGTTCACGCTAATTGTATTATCAAGACATGGCTTTAAGAATGCACAAAGACTGGTATCTGTTAAGCTTTAATGCATTTGATGCATGTAGTTGATCTCATAAGTTAAAGTGTAGAGATACATAAAAATAACATATGGGTGCTTGTTAGGTAGAACAAGTACATTGAACATGCTTCACTTAAAAGTTCATGAAAATACTCTCATATATTAGTAGTGTAAATAATCCTTAGACTTGTGACATCTAGTCACTTTGTATATGGATTCTTATACATAAAGATCATCAAATGGGTCTATAATAGACAGATGCCAAAGGAAGGTCAATTTTGGGTATGCCATAAAAGTGGATCAATGGTCCAAAAAAGATTACATGTACTTGACCCGTGTTAACTAAAAGTATTGGCCAAGGCAATATTGATTATAGAATTAACACATAAAGGCTATAGAGTTAATATAGAAAGGGATAAAGGTAGACATTGCACTATGCTTTTTCATTCTCTAGGATATATGATGAACGGATTGAATTACACTTAAAGACTATTATTAAAGGGCTTAAAAAACCAATTTGACACTCCCCACATATTAAGGGCCCATAATACTTTGCTAGATGCCAATCTTGGTATATAGATATAAATATTCTTAATTAAATAATTTATTTTTATTGTCAATATGATGGAGGCTAAATGGGTCACAGACATAAGGATGACTAATAAAAATTAGGATGAGTAACTGAGGCCCAATTAGAATTGTTTAAAAGGACAAAGACTTATGCAAATAGTCTAAAAGTTAGAAAACACTTTCTTAAGGTATAAAAGTCTATTGATGTACGCCCTTAAAGCTATTGGATTGGACATGGGATACATGGCTAATTAGCTATATACATATTACTATTTTGTAGTGATAAAGGCTTTCCTTTATGTTAGTGGCATGGTTGACTATCATGCAAACACTAATTGGATGAAGCCCCTGAAACATAATGGCCTTGCAAAGATAGGAAACCATTATGACGATGATCCTTTGCCTTAAAGCCATGTTTGTAAAAATGTTCCTAGTCATCATATAGTTAAAATAGGGCATGACAATGCACAAAGACTAGCATATGCTAAGCTTCCATGTGTTAGATGCATGCAACTCTTTAATCTCATAAAAGTTAAAGTATATAGGATATTTATGGATAGTATATGGGTGCTTCTTTTGTGGAAACAAGTTCACTGACCATGGTCAATATGAGAACTCTCTTTGGTATTAGTTACTTAAGTGTCTATCGAATATGTTCTCATGTGCCAATTGAGTAACTAGTCCTCAAACTCGAGATACCAAGTCATCTCGTATGAGAAGTGTCATACTTATATTTTCCAAAAGTAGGCCCATAATAGATGGTTACTTAAGGTAAGGTACGTTAGGTACGGTATGATCCACACAGTAGACAAATGAGTGATCTAGAGAGGATTCATCACTTTGAGTGACATTGGAGACATATCTCAAATGATCTTGAATATGCTTAATCGATTAAAGTCTCTAGCCAAAGCATAGTGAATTATGAGAAATTGTTTCTTGTAGATTCATGATCATTAACCTTGAGTTGCAAGATTAAACATGGATTGAAGCAGAAGCAAGCACTAGACCATGCTAATATACATTTCGGGATATATGGTGAAAGGTTGTATTACATTGACTACTGAAAGGTTTTGATGAGTTCACATCGACTCTTTAATATTTAGGTGGTCATGATGGGTTACTAGATCCCCCTCTTGATCTATGAACATGATTTGAGATTAATTATGTTCATCACTAACATGTTGGAAGACTAATGAGTCACACATAATAGGATAATATTGTCGGGTTAAAATCATGATTTAATTATGACTTAAATAAAAGATGATTAAATGGAAGATATCATTGAAAAGTTTAATTAAGAATTTAAGACAAAAAATTTAGATTTTGTGAAATCTATGATTTTGTAGTCTTTTTAAGACATAGTGGATAAAATTATTTTATCTAGATAATGTCTAAATTCAGACATACTATGTCTAAGATGGATAATGTCTAAATTAAGACATAATATCAAAATATTAATTATTTAGATAATTAATATTAATAAGATTATTATTAAATTAAAATTTTTTAATTTTATTTACGCAAAAATTCATAAAAGGATAATTTGGTTTAGCTAAATGGTTTTTTATGTTGTAGTTAATTATATGACAATTATATGAGATAAATTAATTAATTAATGTGATAAATAAAAGGTTTTAATTAGATTAAACTCAATAAAAACCTAATGTAGCTAAATAATCTATGATGCACAAAGCTGGAAACATGTCTAAAAATATAGTGCATTACTCGAATTCCTTATAGACTATTTTAGGTCTAGGTTTAGCTACCATAGATAAGAGGCATGATCAAAATTCAATTACTTAAGGTGAAAGAGTTTCAATTTTGCTAGGAATTGGAACTTGATCAAAACTCTCCTTTTAGGAGAAATTGAATTTGACTAAGGTAAACATGAAAGAGGGAAGATTGTTACTGATTGTAAAAAGTTATTCATCTATATTTCTCCTCAGTGCTGCCACCCTTGAAGGAAGAAAATTCCTCATTGCCACCACCTATTTTCTCTTCCTCTTCTTTAAACATTCTTTTCATTTCTTTGAAGAGAACACTATTCTAGAAGTGTTCTTAGATCGAGTGAAGGAAGAACTGACCTGCAGCTATCTTTTGGTTGAGACTCCTTGAGTGTTTTGGCTAGCATCAAATAATTGTTGTTCCTTAAAAAGGCTCCCATTATCATCTATGTGAATTATTATTGGAGGCAAGACAAATGTGTTGCTTGTGACCTCATAGATCTAATCAGACACCAAGCCGCCTACTCTCAGGTTCATTTCAGATTGGATTTTACTCCAAATTATGATATCTGAGAGTTTGGTAATCCTTTACATATGTGTGATTAAATTTGATTAAATTGAATTTTTTTAATTACTACATGTTTACGTCCCTCTTAAAGATTTGTGAGGAAGTCTAGCTACTTTTGTGTTTATAGTTTTTGCTGTAATATATGATATTTTATAAATTATTTAAATGTTATTATTGCATGAGATTGGACTTCACTGAGAATATAGATTCTTGCAAAATCCTACTTTGCTATCCCTTAGCATTCATTGGATAGTTTTTGTGTCATTTCATCACCTCTAATTGATGATATGTGATTTTACCACCTTTCCAAGGGTGAATTATGATTCACCATAGATTAGAGAAAAGTCACTTTTCCACATCATTCAATTTTGAATCTAGAGAGAGAAAAAACTAAGCGAAGGTTTGCAAAATCCAAGCTATTACCATGGATCTTGGTAAAACAAAGTCTTAAGAGGTTAGATGCTTGGATAGCTTTAGTTTGCAACAATCATGCTTCATGTAAATGAATAAGCAATCATGAAATTCTTGCTTGGGATTATGCTAGCCCTAGGCTGGGGTATAAGAATTTTTAGATCCATTTTATATGTTTTTGTTTTGAAAGATTGATAAAAAACATGCAAAATGATCCGATTTAGAGAGTCTTAACTTTTTTTGATTTTGCATTTTTTACTGCACTAATTAGAATTAATTCTTGAAATTAGAACTTGAAACTTTCTTAAAAAATGACCATAACTTAAACTAAGTATAATTCCATTTTTAAAACATTAATTTAATAAAAATAATAACCATAAAATAAGTTATTAATTTATTTTAACTTTGTAATTGTCATTAGTACTTTTGAGTACAACAAATGAGCAATTATCATTTGATATGTATAACTTGATCACATATTTTTGTTATTTTCTTTGTATGTAAACTAATACTATGGTTATATATGTACAGGCACAAGAAAAGATCTATGATTATGCTGTTATGACAATTCTTTGACCATAAGATTATCTAGTGTCATAGCATGTTGAATGCAAACTCAGCATACTAGAGCATTAAAATTGTTTTGTTGAATAGCTATTATAGCATAACCTAGAATATAGACTCACCATGGATTTTTTCTTTTTTTTGGCTAGGTGTGATCGACCACCTACTAAAATGGCTTTTTTATAAAAAATTGGGCATTTATTTTAAAAACCTGATTTTAAGGTAAAAGTAATTAGGTTCACAAATTGGTTACTAGTAGGGAAAGATTAACACCCTCACTACACATTAAAATCAGTACCTTCTAGCCTTATGTTATCCTAATTCTAAATTTGATGATTTTTATTTCAATATTTAGCTTAATCCCTAAGATTACCAAAAATGAATTTGTCCCCTTTTATCAAAAAAATCTAGATTTTTCATAATTTCAAAATTTTCTGTACTCCCAGATAGCTTAATGAAATATATAACCTTTTTTTAATATTTAAAAATTTTTAAATCACTATTTGGAGAAAGTTATTTTTGAATTAAGGCGATTTTCAAAATCTTTCCTACTAGTATGGAAAAAATTTAAGAAAGACCATAACAAAAAAACATTTGTCTTATTTTAGAGTAAATAGAATTATTCCAATTAATTTACATAACATGGCATTATAATGATGATAATTTAATAATTGTGAGGAATATATAAACAAGCTAATGGAATTGATGATTTTTCAATGAAAATGTTCAGAAACTATTTTCATAAAAATCTAAAAAATTTTATGATTTTGAACTTTTTCTACACTCCCTGATAGCTTGATAAAATATGTAAGTTTTTAATATTTAGAAACATTTTTCAAATCATTATTTTTAGAAAGGATATTCTCAGATTTAGGCAATTTTGAAACCTTCACAAATAGTATGGCAAAATTGGAAAAGACCTTAACCTGATAACTTTGATTTATGTTTTGAGTAAAAATGGATTTTAAGGAAATTATTTTACATGGCATGGCATAAGTAAGGCAAATGGCAATTTAATAGGGCAAAAATTAAGTAAGGAATATAGACATGCTAATTTAAGCTAACACAAAATTAATAATCATTTTAACAGATAAAGAAAACTAGTAAAGACAGGACCTTGAGGACATGTACCATGTAAATGTCTTAGATGCTTTAAAGAGTGACCAAACAAAGTTAGAGATGAGCTTGGACTCTATTCATGATTTGTACGTTAAATAAATTGAAAAATCAGGTTGGAATTAGTTTAAAATAGTTCTAAAGAACATCACAAAAACTAACATTGAATCCAAATGTAAGAGTGAAATTGAGCATTCAAATGCCTTCTTAATTCAGTGCCAAGGGGGATGGATGAATATAAGGACTAAACAAACCTAAAAGGGCATAAACTTTATAGTAATCTAATGTATTCGAATGCCTTAAAAGTTAAACAAAAACTAAAAACTTAAGGAGATTAGCTTGTTAGTTTAAGCCCTATAAGCCAATTGGATTTGCTTGTAAAGCACTAGCTATAAGTTAATTCATGTAACATTTATTATATTTGTCCAATATAACATGAGGTATTTTTTAATCCATTAGATTGATACATAATTTATGGTTTTCATCTTATATAGATGAAGCCCATGAAGCACATTGGCTTTGCAAGAAAGTTGTAAAGAGTTATAATTATAAGATTCTAATGCATCAAAGT
>JBBYHL010462934.1:0-10246 GCA_038381835.1 Adansonia madagascariensis | reverse complement strand
TCATTAAGATATTCTATTAGAATTGAAAGTAATCAATAAACCTTTATCAGTTCGCTATTAAAATAGCTTATTGGGCAAAATTATTCGTACATTAAACAATTGAAGTATATTTTAGTACCGTCCAACATTTTTTGCATAAATTTGCCAAACTTAACAAAAACGTGTTCCCTTCCTCCTTTTTATTCTTTTTTGGTGTGACATATAGCATCATAGGTCAAAGCGAGAATCAGAAACAAAAGAATTACTCGTATAAATAAAATATATATATATATTCTTCTGCAAGTTAACAATTTTTAAGCAATGGAAAGAATTAAATATTGTAGATTCTAAAGAACCCACGAGAAATTAAAGGGCGAAGTTTGTTTGCTAAAGCATGACTTACAGACAAAGATATGCCATTGATATAAAGAATTGGTTGTTTGTGGCAGCTGAGACAATGTGTCTTACAAGAAGATGAAGAGGGAGAGATATGGCTCAAATAATTATTTTTGCGGACATTTCCCAAGAGTCTTCTTAGTTTTGCAGTTTGCAAAACAGAAGAGAAAAGAATGGTGAAAACCAAAATCACATTATGCTAAAATAGGAACACAATAGGTGTAAAAAATAAGAAAAAAGACTAAATGTGAGTTAAAAAATATGTTCAATGTGAATGATTTGTAGCATAAATAGGAGGAAAACATTAAAAAAAAAAAAAAGACAAATTAGTTGAAAAAAAAGAAGAATTAGGAAGTCGATAGGCAGAAAGTGGAGTGTGAGAAGAGTAATGGGAAGATATAATTTGATCTCTTTAGGGCTTAGTATTTTCATATTTATGCATCTTGCACTCAAATTTGGCAAAAACAGAGACCAAAATCAAAGCGGGACGTCTAAAGAAGTAATAAGAACGGTGGTACAAAAATGCTAACGTGGTCGAATACAATCAAATGTTGGTATGGTGTAACATGTGACGGATGATGCAGCGTAGTGAGCTAACGTGATGGAACGCTTGGCATAAAAAAGAGTAATGCGACGAAACATATGGATATGTCGAATGATATGGCCAAATAATGCTAAAATGGCAGTACACATGGCGAGGCAGAGGGTTGCCTGGTGAAGTCTAGCCGCGAACGGCCAAAATCTGATAAAAACCTTGACCGGCGAGTGGAGACCATGATCGGACCTTGGTGACCGAATTTGGAAAAGACGGAGGTCGAAGATGGTTTTTGGTGGCGCAGTCGTGTTGGTGTTTGATGACCGGAAAAGTCACGTGGATTTAACAAATCTTGAGAGTATTGATTAGAGTGCGATAGCTTTTAGTGGCTCGAGGCGATGAAATTTTTATATTACAAGAAATAGAATTCTTATATTTTAATTATGTAAAAATCTATAAAACAAAATTTATCTTATTACAAGAGATTCTCACTAATTGAAGAACAAATCAAATTAAAATATATTATAAAATAGTAATCTTATTATAAACCCAACATCATTAATTACAATTATTATGGTAACACATAATTTTTCCGACCAAGTGCAGAGACTAAAAGTTCGGAAAACTAAGAGAACAAAGTATTGTGCATTATTAATGCCAACTCAAAAACAAAGTTGTGGGGTGCGCACTAGACCTGTCCGTAGTCGGATAATCTGTATGGTTGGATCTAAGTTTAGATTTATATTTTTATATTTTGAGTTAATTTGATTTAAAATAATATTTTATTAAAATTTAATTATTAAATAAATAAATATTAATAAAAATAATTTTTTAATAGATGAACAGTAAAACAAACTTAAATGGGTGGGTCGAGCAAAATCAAGCATGAATAAAATTTTTAAATTTTTTTTTAGATTGCAATTCAACTCGATCCGACTCATAAATACCTCTAGTTTAGACCCTACCAACAAACCTTGTTGCTACCGTCCATGATAAAATGACTGAGACAAATTAACAATAAATATAGATCAATGTGCGCATGTAGTAGTAACATTGGTTGTTAGGATTATTATAATGTATATACATAGTTAGTAAAATTTTTTAATTTCATAAAAAAGTTTAAAATGATCACATATCATTATAATATATTTAAAAATAATTAAATAAATATGATATGTATTAATTTTTTAATTGTTTTGTAAAATTAAAAAAACTCAACATCATTACAATATATTTTAAAATAAATAAATAAATAAATAAAATATTTAGTAATTTTTTAATTGGTTTTTAAATTTAAAAAAGCTTAACTGTCAATATATGTAATAACTTTAAGACTTTAATTGAAGCCAATTGCTCACAAACTTAAAAGATATGGCTCAGTTTTTAGCTAGAGCTTTCTGTTTCTAGGGTTGTAGTTGTTACTTCTTTTAATTTTTTTATAATTATACTTTCTTTTTGTGTTTCTTACCACATTTACATTTGATATTTTTATCTGGTCTGTTGGTAGAATAATTCAATCTTTGACAGCCTTAAAATATGGAAAAAAATTTCTTTGGTTGTTTCAGTTTTGATACGATGAAAGATCATGAGTTTGATCTCCGTTTTTTCTCCTTGTTATATGCAGTTGCGGTCGAGAACATGAAAGTGAAATCAGTGGCTGTCATCAGTTATGAGGAAGGCAAAGATTTCAGGGCAGAAGTTCCTGCAGAACATGAAGAAAAGGTATGGATGAGAGATCCGATCACTTTATGTTGCCGAATGATGATTTTTCTTTAATCTCAACGTATTGCATTTAGAAATCATATCAAGCCCTTTTATCTTTCTTTGTTTCTCCTAGAACCATACATGGTGGATCGCTTAAAATGTTCTCCGACAGAATGCCCGTTTCGGCATTTCCAATGTTGATGTCCTCGAACTTATTCTCGTCCAAATCAGCAGCTTGTTGTCTACTTATAGTAGAAGAAACTCCAATATGCACGATAAGGCCTTGGCCGGTTGAGCTTGCAAGTATTTAATTGGTCGTTTCATATTATTTATCTTCAGAGTTCAAACTAAAACTATGGCCTTACCCAAATTCAAATTAAACTTGCAATTTGCAATCTATCCAATCCTGGCCCAACCCTTTTTGCTGGCTTTCAGTTTCAGACATGATTTAATTTGCTTAAAAAAAAAAAGGAACTTGTGCCTTGGTCTGAACGCGATGCTAGTAAAAGTTGTCTGATCCACTCTTGGTTTTACCAATCTTTTGACAATTATGCAGCAGACATTCTCTCTAAATATTTATTCCATAGGCAACCCTGGAAGACGGACCCACACGGCTGTCGAAGAAATATTTGCGTGGCGAAGGTAGTGATCCATGATCATCCAAGGACCCCATGTCAAGGCATGTTCGTAATCCTCATCATCGATTGAACCTAAAGACAAAATAATAGCCCAGAAGATCCATCAATGCTTCTATTTGCGCTGAACCCTTTGCCCTTTTCACGCAAAACGTGATAATTAATTCACCGATTTACCTAAAAGCTTATCAATTTTATCTAGGTCGATCCTCCATGGCTCTTTTAATTCTCTCAGTTTATTCCATCGAAAACAGATCGTAGGATTGTTTGACCAAACAAATTGAATTAAATACCAAATTTTGACAGTTGGCTCTTCCAATCTGCCCACCTTGGATGGGTGGAAAAACATGAAAGGATTGGAAGCTACTTTTGACTCAGGAAATTTTCCAAAGCTTTTTCTAGTAAGGTTTTCCAATTCCTGGATATATATCAGATACTTACCTCACGTTTCTAAATATCAGGTCTATATGAGCCCACCAAATGATGAATTAAAAATATCTTAAAAAATATATATATAAAAATTTAGAAATAATAGAGTAATAAAATTATTTTCTCCCATAAATTATCGTTGAACCGTTAAAACATCTAAATGAGCTTTCTTTTTATTTAAATTTATTGAAAAATTAATATGTTTTAATATTTAGGATTAAGATAAAAATGTAATCTCAATCCTAAACGGGCTAGGTGACTTAACCCTACAAAAATCAGATGATAATTACGTAATTGTCATTATTTTGTCTTATTCACAACCAATGCAAAGAAAAAAATATGTTGGCATTCAAAGCACCAAGAAATTTGGATGCTTGGTTCACAAGTAAAAATTTTTTTGACCAAAAAAAGAAATACTTGGTTTCCAATATCAAACCAGTTGAGCGTTGGAGTGTTTGATTTATTTATTGATGGTTGTAATGAGGAAATGATATTTATATTGGTGACATTTTTGTTGAATAATGGATTTTTTTTTAATTTACGCGTGGAAGTGATTGATTACAGATGGCTATGAGTTGGTTCATGAGACAGGGCGTGCTTTGATCTTATTTATGGTGACTGAGGATCAGTCTTACGCCCTTTGTAAGGTTTGCCTTCAATTTTATGATTTTGTTCTACTAGTTTTCGGTTCAAGAAACCGTAGATCGAAGGATTTTCATGTGCGTTTGTCGAAATAATGGTTTCACCAGTTGAGTTGTAGAACAGTTTAGGTTGCCAGGCATTAATTTGGATCAGGGTCGACATCAGTTTGTTGTTTCTGTTGTACGATATAGTCATTTGGACTGAGATGGGGAAGTAAGAGTTTCTATGATAGGTGGATTTGTTGACATAATAGTCGATTATTGATTCGTGGAATTTTCTTAAGTTCTATTGTTGATCTTGATGAAATTGCGTGTTCTTTTGGGGTGAATTGCATGCTATAAGGTTCATGGTTTGTTACGAGTGTCAAATGAGTGGGGCCAGTAGGATCGTTTGTAGATGGATGCCCCTAACAAGACATTTTCCGAGATAGTTAATTTAGTAAAGTTGTGGCTCCCTTGGCTATCAGAGCCTGATAATGTCTTGAGGAACTTTTGGATGCCTGATGATAGCTGCAGGGTATGCTATTGTGATTCCCAGTTCACATTATTTAATCGTAGACACCACTGTAGACTGTGGCAGAATTTTATGTGCCAAGTGTACAGCAAACTCGGTTCCTGCACCACCTCATGATTCGGGCATTCTTCAAGAAGAGCGGGAGAAGATTCGGGTATGTAATTATGGTTTCAAGCTGTGGGAGCAGGGCATAACTAACATTGATGACGGAGTGCAAGTTCCCATTGAGGATATCAGTACTTCACCTTCAGCCACTAGTTTCTTTGGCACTAGATCCAGTGGAACTGCTCAAAATGGTTTTACTTTTGGCTCAGTACCATGTCCAGACAGGCCATATCAACAAGTTCAACTGAGGTCTATTCTTAGCCCTCATCAATCATCTACAATGAATAAAAGCATGGATAGGCCTGGAAAGAGAGCACCAAAGAGGAGCAATGATCTTGCAATGGATGGAGAAGATCCATCTTCAAACCGATTTGAGTTTTCGTTGAAGAGGTCAGAAGATCTGGCAGTCTTAATTGCATTTGCTTAGAATTTTTTGCCTATCATTCAAGCACCTATATCTTTATATAGGTCTTGGGCCGTTGGATTTGTACACCAGAGCATGCATGTGTTTGTGCAGCTCTACCAGCACTATTGGGTTTTTTTTTCCCCCCTTTTTAATCAGTGCTATTTATCGGATAGTTCTTTTAAAAACGGAAATAAAAATGGGAAAGGAAAAATAAGTAGCCATTAAAACCTATTGCAGGAGTTGGATAAAAATGGTGGCCTTAATGTTCTATTCCTATTACTTGCTTGTTGCTTGCTTGTCTTTTGGCGTCAGTAGTGATGATGAGGATGATGAGTGCAGCTTATATCTGTCTGATTCTGAGACAAAGCACTTTTCTCAAGATAATGGCTATTATAGTCCTGTTGAGTTTGATGAGATGTGCAACGATGACGGGTCACATGAATTTCCTCCTGATAGACAAAATATTGACCCAAAAAGTTTAAGCTGCTCTCCAATGACCCACAGTATCCCTTCACCATGTTTCGAAGGAATTTCACAACTTGTGAAGAAGGATGAACGTGAGGTTGGTGATGAATCTGAAGCAACATCTTCTTTATATGCTGCTGCTCCTCAACCCGAAGATGAAGAAGATGATAGGGAAGCAGCTCTGTCTGATGATGATGATGAAGGTAGGGATGCTATAGGAGAGTGGGGGTATCTGAGCCACTCAAGCATCTTTGGAAGCTGGGAGTCTCGCATTAGGGATAGATCAAGCGAGGAGCACAAGAAAGCAATGAAGAATATGTTGACGGACATTTTAGGGCTTTGGTATCTCAGCTTTTACAGGTTGAGAACCTTGCAGTGGGTGATGAAAATGATAAAGAAAGCTGGTTGGAGATTATCACTGCTCTTTCGTGGGAGGCTGCTACCCTTTTGAAGCCAGACAGAAGCAAAGGGGGAGGGATGGACCCTGGTGGATCTGTTAAAGTGAAATGCATTGCTTCCGGATGTCGCTGTGAGAGGTAAAAGCTACACGAAGATAATAAATGTTTCTATATGACCGATTATGCCATTTTGTTCTTGTGAAATGCAAGTTTTCATAGTACATTGTTGACATTAGACTATCAGTTGCACCGCTTTTATCACTTTCATTTGCTGCACTGGTTGTCGACGTTTTCTTTTTTCTATTTTTGATCTTGCTATGGTTCTTATACTATGGTTGTCAAAGGAGTTGTTTGCAAGAAAAATGTTGCTCATCGACGAATGACTTCAAAAATAGAGAAACCTCAGTTGTTGATCCTTGGTGGAGCGCTTGAATACCAGCGGGTCACCAACCTACTGTCAAGTTTCGATACTTTGTTGCAGCAGGCGTTTCATGTTTATATTTTTCTTTCTGTTTAGGATTATCAATTTTTATTTCCACAAGCTACGGTGTTTTTTTTTTCTTTCTAAATTCTTACTTTTTTCTGTCTTTATGTTATTGCTTTCTTTAATCCGGAAATGGACCATTTGAAGATGGCAGTAGCAAAAATACTTGCACATCAACCCAATATCCTTCTGGTAGAGAAATCAGTTTCTCGATTCGTCCAGGACTATCTTCTTGAAAAAAACATATCACTTGTTCTAAATATCAGGAGGCCTTTGTTAGAACGCATTGCGCGCTGCACAGGTGCTCAAATAATCCCTTCGATTGATCATCTCTGTTCTCAGAAGCTGGGTTATTGTGAAAAGTTTCATGTTGAGAGGTTCGTGGAAGAGCTTGGCTCTGCTGGACAAGGAGGGAAGAAGTTGGTCAAGACATTAATGCATTTTGAAGGCTGCCCAAAGCCATTGGGTTGCACTGTAAGTTATGAATAAGAGTAGATGAAATCAAAATTTACACCGACTTTTTTGGTGATAATATCTTTGCTCCCAGATGTGTGGTTCTATACGAAATTTATTGCTCTGATGGATCATTGAATTACTCTAACTGTGTGTGTGCATATATACATGTATATTTGCTTCAGATATTACTTAGGGGCGCAAATGGAGATGAATTGAAGAAACTCAAGCATGAGGTCCAATACGGAGTTTTTGCAGCTTATCACTTGGCTCTGGAGACATCGTTTCTTGCTGATGAAGGAGCCTCTCTGCCAGAATTCCCTTTGAACTCTCCATTTACTGTGGGACTTCCGGATAAACCATCAAGCATTGTGAGGTCCATATCAGTGGTTCCTGATTTTAGTATTCCTGCCAATCAAAACTCCCAGGAACTGCAAAGAGCTCACGGTATTCTCACTTTAGATCTATCATCATCAAATCTTCTGTAGTAATCTTCGGAAGATAGAAGAAGCTCCACCATCTTGTTTGTGAAATGGTACAAGCTTATTGTCTGCACGACTGTCTTCTACAGAATTCACTGTCCTTTTACCATCTACTTCTGAAAAAGTTATTTCGGATGCGTTTTCCATGAAAAATGATATGGAACCCAAAGAATCCTCAATGATAGACGTTTTTGCGGACAAAACTGAGCTGGCTTTCATGAATAATGTTCTCACTGTTGGTAGTGTTGTGCCATTAGAATCTTCGGGACAATTTTCTATGGCACAAATTGACCAAGAGAATCATAACACAGCGGTTGAAATTCAACCAGGTGGTTCAGAGTCATCATCTGTGCAACAAGATAGTGAAGACCATAATAACCATTCTGAGGAGCCAAAAACATTGAAGGAAAAATTGCCTCCGTCATCCTCTGACAGTCAGAGCATTTTGGTTTCTTTATCATCTCGATGCGTGTGGAAAGGGACTGTCTGTGAAAAGTCCCATCCCCTTCGGATCACGTACTATGGCAGTTTTGATAAACCTTTGGGTCGGTTCTCACGGGATCATTTATTGGATCAGGTAAACTTTCTCTTCCTGCATTTATGTATTGCTTCATACAAACTACAAACATCAGCGGTTCTCTTCAAACTAAGGAGAGTGCTTATTTTTCAGAGTTACCGATGCCATTCTTGTGACATGCCGTCGGAAGCTCACATTCACTGTTATACTTATCGACAAGGAACCCTCACCATATCTGTTAAAAAACTACCCGAAGTTTTATTAATAGGTGAAAGCGTGGGCAAGATCTGGATGTGGCACATATGCCTGCGGTGCTGCAGGACCAACGGTTTTCCTCCAGCCACTAGGAGAATAGTGATGTCAGATGCTGCTTGGGGTTTGTCTTTTGGTAAGTTTCTGGAGCTTAGTTTTTCAAACCATGCAGTTGCAAGCCGGGTTGCAAGCTGTGGCCACTCTTTGCATAGAGATTGTCTTCGTTTCTATGGGTAATTTCCTTCCCTATAATTGTTATATTTATTAACAAAAATCATATATGTAAAAATAGTTGCCTCATAAAAAATGTGCTAAAACACAGCTTTTGTGAGGGCCCTTGACCTATAATTATAATTCACCACATTGTGGCATTAATCATTAGCATATTATTTGTTCAAGTTAAAATCAATCTTTATGGCCTTACGATATTCTTGGTCGATGATATCAACTGTATAATATCTTTGAGTGGTCTAGGAGACTTTGTGAATGTTCTAATGAACTGATTATGAATTTGACATATTATGATCATGACTTGGCTTATAAAATAGCAGGAATTGTTAGTGAAAAAAAAAAAAAACTTCAACCATAATTTCTCTCTCCAATCACTGTTTAAATATTTGTAGATTTGGGAGACTGGTTGCTTGCTCTCGGTATGCGTCAATTGATGTTCATTCTGTCTACCTTCCACCTCCAAAAGTTGAGTTCGATTCTGAGAATCAAGAATGGATGCAAAAAGAAACAGATAAGGTGCAAGGATAATTATTTTTTTTTTTGAAGCCGATTTGGATCTCTCTTCATATGGGTAATCTATTTCCTTTTACCTTATTGTTATAAACAGATGGCTGACCAGGCTGAGCTTCTGTTTTCCGAAGTACTCAATTCCCTAAGTAAAATTGCAGAAAAATCAACTGCCACAGGGCACCTCATAGTATCACTAAAACACCTGAATTGATAAATCAAATTGCTGAACTAGAAGGAATATTACAAAAAGAGAAATTGGAGTTTGAGGTGAGACTTCCTTTCCATGTTGTACTTTTTTTTTGCCTTAGAAAGATCGATTTTATGTCTATGCCAGATCTCCGGTAGATTATCTTGACCTTGTAAAATAAATAAGTATGACTCCTGATGATTCAGGCACTAAATAACTGCTAGAAAAACGCTATCTCCGTATTTTGTGTACTTATCACGTTTATATTTCGGCAAATGTGTTTCGAAAAGTGCATGTATGTTGAGGTCCACCATGATTACCCTTTGTTATTATTTTTCAATCAATATAATTCTGGTAAGGAAAAAAAACATTAAAAAAATTAATGAAAACATACGATAAAATTGTAGATAAAAGTATTTAGAGGTGACAACTTAAAAAGGGTTGATAACTGAAAATGGAAAATGTCAAATTTCCATCAGTTCCATTTTGAGTTGAAAAATGTCTACAACTGAAAAACAAATGTCAAATATTTTCATTGCTGTTTTTAGTGTCTGGTTACTTACTGTTCTTGGGCTTGGTTTAGGAATCATTGCAAAAGGCTTTGAAAAGGAAAGTGAGAAAAGGGCAACCTGTTACTGACATTCTTGAAATTAATCGGTTGCAACGGCAATTATTTTTCCAGTCTCATATGTGGGACCATCGCCTGGTTTTTGCAACCAAGTTAGAAAATTAAAACATCCAGGATGGTTTCAGCAATTTGATTTCAGGACATGAGGAGAAATCTCCAACTGATGATGAGAAGCTCTAAGAGATGGATATGTTGGAACTTGGAAAAGGCAATGAATGCTGTGACTCTACTCTTGTGGATGCAAAGCTTGATGGGGGCTCTGACCAAAGAGAATTAAATGGCAACACTAATAAGT
>JBBYHL010462853.1:0-14532 GCA_038381835.1 Adansonia madagascariensis | reverse complement strand
ACAGAATGAGTTAGTAAGACCGCAAACCAAACGGACTCAACCTTTAACTATCAATCAGTAAAGGACACAAGAAGAAAGGGGAAAAAATAAACTTACCTTTTCAACTAAATGCTCCTTTGGAGGCTTCAACATAAACTTTGGAGTTCTACCCAAATGGTCCAATATATCAATTTTCTGGACTGAAACAACAGGAGATCAACGTAATTTATGATCTTAGACATGTCATCTTTCACAGAACAGAGGATGTCAGACATGATCCCTCGGTACAAGCAATATTCAATCAAATGAAACCTCAATTCCACAGCCCAAAGAAAGGAAAATCTTCAGACAACTAAAGAATATTTAAAATAATTTTTCCTCCAGAAAGAAACCAGTAAACTTAAGAAACAGACACTTGAACTGAATTTCCTAAGTTGTACAACCCTGTCTCCCTCACTCAAATTTCAGACCCAGAAAATTGCTGAAGAGTAGAATAATTCCACCATTGAATCAAAGATTTGATTTACCATTGTAACTTTTAGTTTTGAATCCCCTAAGAAATAAAAGAATTCGAAAGAAATTCAAAAACTGTTCTCAAAGCTTTTAGATGCAAGCAGTGTGCTATATTTAAGCTGCAATGAAATTGTTGCCACAGCCATCTGGTTTAAAAACACACAATAAAATTTGGTGAAACAGCAAGAACCAACAACACCCTTCCTATAGGTTGATTAATAAAACGAGAAAGGTTTTCATGTGAGGTTTTATCCCTTAGAAAAAATTCATCAGAACTTTCATTCAAGAAAAGGTCTTTACAAGTTATGCTCTTTTTTATTCCCATTTCATGACAAATCCCAGACTTCCAGTTGATGACATTTATTCACATTATTGAGAATCAGACTTACTGCTTTTTCTACTTTCACCTCACTGACATTGAGTACCAACTTTAAGATTCTTTTTTACCCGTCAATCCCATGAAACAACGCAAAATACCTTAGGCTAACTGATTTAAGACATAAGAAATTCATAAGTCGAAAACTTACGTGAGGTTCTCTTCTGTTTCTCATCCTCAGACATCTTCAACCTAAACAAGCTCTCCCTTACATCCTTAAACAAAACCCCACCAATACGCGACTCGGTCTCCTTCTCTTCCATCTCCCTTAACTTCATCAACCTTTCATTCAACTCTTGCAAGGAAAACCATGCTTTCCCTCCCTTCTTCTGCGGCCGCATTTCCTTCAACTTCTGCCCCAACTCTGCATAACTATACATCTTAACAAACTCTGTCTGCATCGCAGCCTCTCCTCCCTTGGCCATCTGCTTCATCTCCCTCCCAAAAACCGAGGTTGGCAGCTCACTCGCCGACCCACCAATCACCGGGGTAACCACTTTGTCATCCGAAGGCTTCAACTTTAAACTTTCCTTAAATTCAGATAAAGACAAAAACGACCCGGGTTTTCTCTCCACATTAGTCGCCCCAGAATTCGATCTCATTTGCCGCAGACTATTCCTTATAGCATCAAACGACAATTTTCCACTAGGACCAGAACTGCCAGGGCTTTCATTGGACTCCCCTTGTTTTGCTAAGACGTTTCGTTTGTATAATTCTTGGAATGAAATACGAGGCTCTGATTGTGAAGTTGTAGGAGAGGATTCAATGGGAGGTGGCACGGCGGAACGTCGGCGGAACTCGGAGAGATTCTTTCGGATTTCCTGTAAGGAAGCGCTCATGGACATCGGTTTGGAATTGGGAGTTGAATGATTTGCCGGGTTTCTGGGTCTTTCTTGCTGTTGTTGTTTAAGGCTGGCTTTGACATCGCCGAAGTAGGAAGAGATTGAAGGGGGATTATTGCTGGAGTGGTTGTCGTTCGTGGTGGCGTCTTCCTTGTTTGGGTCATTTGAAGAAGTGGAGAAAAGGTGGAGGATTGAAGGGTTGGTGAGGGATCTGCGTTTGGATCTGGCGAGATGGAGAGCCATAGCCATGGGGGATTCAAAGAAAGCTGTTGTTTAGGGTTTTGGGGGGGAAGATGGAGAGAGTGAAAGCGGGTTTAGTGACAGTTTTGCGCTTGGATTGAACCGGCTCTCTTTTTGGGTGGGAGCCAAGATGGAAATAGACAAGTTGAGCCGGCTTCGTAGCGAGTCTGAGCCTTTGAGGTTAACATTAAGCAATGCAATACTCGTCACCATTATTCATTCTCTAATTTTCCATTTTCCAAATCAAACCTAGAATTGTTTTTCTTTTATATATACTTATATATACTAAATTAGAGCTTTTACTTTGTTCGCAATAAGAACTGGTCCAAAGGATACCAATTTTTGGTATAATTTTATTAATCAAGAGTTTAAGCATACTAATTTTAATCTTTATATTAAAACATATAAAAAAATTTAAATAAATATGATAAAAATATAAATATTATATATTTAATAAATATAAAAATAATTTTGATTATATTTATATTTAATAATTTTGATTATATTTATATGTAAATATTAATATTAAACAAAATCAGTAAACAATTTTTTCTTTTCGAAAGAAAAAACCTTTATATTTTGACACCTGAGTAGCTTCGACCTTTACCCCCTATTTGTCTCTCCCTCACCACGCAAACCCTCGACTAATCCAGACATGATGTCAAGAACTGGAGGCACATAAACTCGAGCTTTTGACGGTCGCTGCCACGTCAGAAAAGAAAGAAGAAAAAAGAACAAATTTCCATAACTTTAAGACCAAGCATCTCTTCTCTTCTGTTTCTCTCATTGTCTCACATATAAAAATAGAACCTTTTATATTTCTGTTTCCATTTTCTCTTTCTTCGCCACCATCCTTCTCCCCTTTTGTTCTTTGCTTTTGCTTTCATTTTTTTGGAAAACTCAACGAAGTTGGAGTATGAGTGAAGAAGAGTGGGTCAAAGAGGCGATGACCGATGCCATGTTGGTGGCTAAGGTGTTACTTAGCCTCGTCCAAGTGGAGTCTCCGCCACCGCTGCTTGAGCAAACAGCCAAGAAGAAAAGTCCCTCCTCCGAGGCTTTGCAACTCGAGTGGAGTGTTCGTCAACGTCGGTCTAAGCAGGCTCTTAGGAAGAAAGGCGAAGCGGCACGAGCCAGCCCCACCACGCCACTTTCTTGGAGCGGTGGCATATCTGTTAGCGGAGGCGGTAGTGCTGACGGCTCCGAGGATTCCAGCCCTCCTCCTTCGAAGACGGTTGACAACGCTAGATCTAAGGTTGGTTTACGTGTTACCCGTTTTTTTTTTTTCCTCCACAGAGTGAGTCGTGGAGTTGACTTGGTTTTTTCAGCTTGGTGGCTTTTCTCGTTGCCGCCGTGTCGTGTTTTTCTGACGGAATCGCCCTTAGGAAAGTGCGAAATCCGCGAGTCTTCTTATTTAGGCACCTGTCAGCTAATTTTCGTTTTGCCTTTTATTTGGTTCATGCATGTATAAGATTTTTTTTTTTTAAATATCATTATACCCTTCTTCTCCGAGGACGTTAACGTCACTTGACCTTAGATCGAGCATCCTCTCCGGCCACCGGACGGGATTTTATCTTCCAACTAGGTTGACTGAAATGCCCTTTCTTTTTAAAACTTTAGACTTCCCCTTTTTAAAATGTTTTTCTTTTATTCTTGGAAGGTACATTTCGGTGACTTCCATTCAACGCATAGAGGGTCACGGTTTCATCTCCCTTCACTTTTGTCTTTAACTATTCTTAAAATGCTCCGCGTGTCATATGTACTTCTCAAAAAGTCTATAACACTATTCACTTGTTGTGTTTTTTCGTCATTATATAGATTATCTGCCCAGTTTTCTCCCCATCATTCTTTCGGACTGTCTGGCCTCTCTTTGTCCGAAAATCGAAGTCCCTTGTCGCAGTCAATACCCTGTATCTGTCTGTTAAAATGACGAAATTCTCCTGAACAACAGTCAAACCACTAAGAGCTCCCAAGGGCAACGTGGTCAAAAAAGACTAATGGCCTGAATCATCGGTGGCGTATTTTCGTAGCGAAATAGGCTTGCGTGTAGTCTAGTTTTAGTGCGTCATTAGTGGTTATATGTACTTGATGATGTTTTCCTGTTTGGGTCTCTCAACAAAGACGGGGCAATGATTCAGTGTGACCGCACCCAGAATTTTTCTTTCTATCAGATCTCACGTATCTACATGACAGTTGTTTTCCGTTAAAATAAAGCAATTTTTGTATGAAAAAGAAGCATTTTCTTGATTGGGCAGTGGTTCCTATGAGTGACGACAGTCTGCCGTAGGAAAACCAAAAAAAAAAAAAAATCCCACTGTGGCAAAACGAAATGAAGACAAGTAGCATGTTTAGGTGCAAACTGTGAGGTTTGTTATGTGGTGCCAAGTTTATTAAACTGGGGACCACTTTGTCACCAAATTTATGGCATTTGCTGACATTGTTGTATTGTTGGTTATTAGTTCTACCAAACTTAAAA
The DNA here is from genome assembly GCA_038381835.1 of Adansonia madagascariensis. Lineage (NCBI taxonomy): Eukaryota > Viridiplantae > Streptophyta > Magnoliopsida > Malvales > Malvaceae > Adansonia > Adansonia madagascariensis. The sequence continues at coordinate 10,109 of JBBYHL010462853.1, read as the reverse complement.
AAAAAAAGAAAAAAAAAGATGGGGCTAGGAACTTGCGATTGTAGGTTGTTTTTTTCCCACTTAAATTTGAAGTGTGTGGTGGGCGGGTAGGCTTCTTATGGTTTCGAAAGGGTCAAGGTTTTAAATGCCCGTGGTTAAGGTCGAAGGGCAAGTCGATCACGATCATCCCATCCTAATTTCCATGCTGCTATGCTATGTCGTGTTTGGTTGAACGTAAACGCAATTTTTTGTGTGGGCGGGGGGGGGGGAGGGTTGGAAACGAATTTAGTTTTGGTGGATGGGGAACGGCCTTAGAATGTTCCTGTCCTGGTATATATTCCTGCATCTTTGTCAAGTTTTTGGCTTTTCTTTTTTGAAAATGACTGTTGATTTTCTGGAAATCTATCATGCATGCTGCAATAATGTTATTCAGGTGCTTTCGTTTGGTTGTCTGCTACTGTGTAATACTTTTGGAGGCGTCCAATAGTTCGTATATTCCTTGCTTTTAACTGAAGTTCCCCCCCTTATTAAGTTACCAAGCAATAAGATTACTGACTGCTCTATATGCTCCCCCATGCTTTTATTCAGGTTGCGGCCTGGAGCGAGGCAACTCCTTCCAAGAGGTCTAGAAGGAAAAAGGTAAAAATGTTTCAACATCTTGACCTGCTTTATGATTTCATGCATGCAACAATGGGCTTGGAAGGAGCCTTGGCTATATTGTGTATACTTGTTGATATAATCTTCTAACCCTCTGTTCTGTTCTATAGATCCGCAATTAACTCCATGATAGATTTTTGCTGTACAGACTATTGAAGCAAAATTGACCCAAGGAATGTGACACATGTGGCATGTTTACTGTCTTCTCATGGCCATTTCTAGTGTTATTAAGTGCTTTCAATTTCATTGATGGCAATAGTAGTAATTTTGGAGACCACGATTCTACTCTAATGACTTGAAAGTATATTAATGTATTTGAATCTATATATAAGGACATATTAAGGAAGAGATCATATTCCTTTGGATTTTAGCTTCTTCCTTTTGCTTTTTTTCTTTATTCCTCCCTGTGATGAGTGATTCTACTGCTGTATTTATTTCTGATCGTGGCTTAATTTCTGGTTTTATGCAGACATTAGCTGAACTTAAAGAGGAGATAAGTTCACACTTAAAGGAAAATAAGAGTTTGAAGAAAGTAGGTTCTTTAACTTTTTATGGCAGTTTTCTCTGCCCCTTTTATATCTAGATACTTTCCTATCTTGTAAATATCTTCTTTTTCTTTTTAATGTTTTCCATTATGCTTATTGAGTAGGAATTGGAACTGGTCAAGCTCAAATTTCAGTATATGAGAACCAAAAATGAAACTTTGAGCCAAAAGCTCCAATTTGAGAAAGAGAGAGCCATGAATGAAAGCTCTAAGAGAATGAAGGTGAAGAGTTTTCTCCTTCTTTCAACAAGTGTGCCTGCTAAAGCATGTGTAATTTTGCTTGGATGCCCTTTTGTTTTGAACATATTTGAGGGTGCTTTGTGCTGTTAGGCTCATATATTACTTAATGATAGACTTAATTTGTCAGCATAACCTCATTGGCAGTGCTTCAATGCGGTATAGCACATATTAATTTCCGGGCTCTGTGAATCACTTTGTTTATCCTGTAGTAAATGGTTCTATAACTTCATGGTTGGAATAAAATAGCTAATCTCATTTATTTCTTGTGTTTATGATTATTATGGCCCTTTCAAGGAAGCTAGTTGGACTATGTTAAATGTTATTATACTTCTAACTGGGGAATTGTGGATTAAATTTTTTGCCTGCTAAAGTTAGCGGCTTTTCGCTATGTGCTTAACTATTGTGTCCATGGTATGTGGTAAGGTGTTAGCTTCTGAAGTAGTTGTGTAGACATTGGTTATTCATTGTTATTATAGTTTTTATTTCTTTTCTCAAATGTGATATGTTTGTACTGATAAATAATTGTAGTATGGAAGTGAGACGCTGAATAAGATCTAACTATTACTCTTATTTCTCTATACAGCTTGATTATCAATCACATCAGGCAACAGAAACTGCTATGGCTTTTGTTGAACCAGAGAATGCAATTTCAGACCCATCCCAGCAAAGAGAAGTAACTTGTCATACAAGCATAGCAAGCAACGAAAATGACCCTTGTATGCCTGACAGATCTTCTGAAGTACAGGATATCGCAAGCTGTGAGACTTCCTTCATGCTGCCGGATCTCAACCTTCCTATCGATGATGATTCAGGTTTGTGAAGTTCTTCACGGAATTAGGATGGAAGATGTATATCAATAATTTCCCCCAAAATTAAGTAGAGCTAAAAATGGCCAGCAAAATTTATGGTTAATACATAACATACTCGTCCTAACAGCATATCTCCTTTTCTTGTAAGTAGTTAAAGTTAATTTCCTTCACCGCCATGTCTTGCCTTGATGTGGAGGGCAATGAAGAAAGCCTAACACATTAGAAATTTAGAATATAGATAGAGTCAGATTCTTTTCTTTGCAGGTTTCTACCTTTGTCTGAAATTCGTTGGGCTAACCCTCGTCCCTTGTCTTCTTTTTTTTTTTTTCTTTAAGGAAATATTTTGACTGATAATTAATTGTAATTATTGTTTAGATTAGATAATTGCATGTGGTTTAACAAGACAAAGTATATTTTAGCAGTGAGTTAAATCTACTATGCTGATCTCTAATTTCAGTTGGATTATTTAAGGGGAATATCGTTGAATTGAAGATGCTTCAAATTGTTTATATCTTTATGCTTGATTGATGTATAGAACAGTTGACATTTGCGTCCAAAAAGAACAAAAAAAGAGAAAATATAACCTTGCATATTTGTAACAACCATTCCAAGCGTTGCAATCCATTGTTCATCGCGTTAACTGTTGCATTTGTGATTCTGTATTGACATTAAAATTAAAGTCTGAGAAGGAGGAGGTATCCATGCATGAAGCGCCACCAATCCGAATGGTTCCTTCTCTCTGGCAGCTAGCTAGCTAAATCATTTGGTAAGCAAGCTGTGCAAAGTGTTTTTATGTAGTTGCTCCACAACCACCGCAAACGAAAATGCATACATCATGATCTCATATTCTAACTCTCTTAAACAAAAGGTTTTGTGCAAAACTCCATGGATCGGAGGACCAGGATACGACGTAATCCCTAACAGCGAGATCACACGTTAGGGAGGAAAAATGTATGAAGTAAGGACTCTTTTACTCTGCCACAAGCACAGACACACGCAGATAGCAAATTAAGATCAATCGTTAGTCAACCTCGAACATTCTTGCATGGTGCTAAGATCATCTTTTGTGGGCAAAAGATACACCAAGAAATTCTCCACATGAATAATTTAACCTTTGCCTGTATCTTAGTTTGACCATATTAGACTCCAAAACGGAAGAACGAAATTTCAATGGAGCTACTTCCTTTCTGAGAACTTTCCTTGCTCTATATTAGGCTGATTTCACAGTAAAACTCTCCGTGTAAAGTCTCAACCCAAATCAACTTGTCCAGGACCAGCCTTCGTTTCAAAGGCATCCGCATTTCTAGTCCCTAACAAGTAGAGCTCGTTTATCAGTCGTGTGTTCCAAATTCTATTCTCCAGAATAATCAAACCCAACCCTGTACCTTCATATAAATGAATGACCAAAAACTTATTCGAATAAGAGGTCTCAACAAAGTAGGTGTATTAAGCCGCACGTCCGTCAGTCCATATATCAATGCAAGCCAACAGAAGCCATATATCTCCAACTCTTCGACCACTAAACCTCTTCCCTTTACCGAATTTCACCATAAAAAAGATGGGTTAGAATCCAAATATAAAGTCAGGAATGTTATAATTATCAACTCCAATTAAAAAAAAAAAAACCTCTTACTTTCTTCCTAATTCTGTAAAACACCTCATTAGAAGCCGTGTACGTCACACATATGAATGAATGGTGTTTAAATTTAAATCTAAAAATGGCAATTAAATTAGTAAGAGTTAAGAAGACCAAGGAAAAGAATAGAAAGGAGAGGGATGCGGATCATGTCGGCAGGCATTAAAATTTTTGGTGCCCAAAAAAGAATACAAAATCATTTGAGAGGTCCAAACAAAATGAGTTATACATCAAAAAAAAAGTTGTTTGTAGGTAGCTTTAAGCATACAATAGCTATTGGGAATGTATTTAAACCTAATCATCCTTATTTGTCGGCATTTTTTTATCTTTTCTTTAAATCCGAAAAAAAATGGTGCGATAACTCTAAAAAGTTTTTGTAAATTGTGGTCAAAGAAAAACCACGTCTATATATATATATATATATATATATATATATATAGTTTGTGAAGTCAAGATTTAAGTGGATCAAGAAGCAACAAGCATCATTAAGTTGAGATAAATTACACAACTAAGTTTAGTTAACTTGATGTTAAAGTTATAACCGGAACAAAATGTCAACCCAGGAGTATAATTTAGGCATAAGCCATTTGAACTTACAATGGTATTTGTTTTTTGTACCACTTGGGGATTTGCCATTAATTTCATTTTGCTTTAGTTGGACATAGAGGCGTTGAATCTTCCCTTTTTTTTTTTTTTTAATTACTATCCAATACAATTTCGACTGAGCAACTGAAAGAAATGCTTGCTGCCCCGGTCACTATGGAAGAAATCAAAGCCACGGTGTTCTCCCTTAAAGGTAATAAGGCCTCGGGGCCTGATGGATACACTGCACAGTTCTTCAAGTCTGCCTGGAATATTGTAAGTAAAGAGGTGGTGGAAGCAATTTTATATTTTTTCAAAACCGGGGACTTGCTGCTCGCCTCCAATTCTGCCATTATTGCCCTTATGCCTAAGGTTCCAAATCCTGAAAACATGACTGATTTCAGGCCTCTATCCTGCTGCACAACATTGTACAAGTGTATCACTAAGCTCTTGGCTAACAGGCTTAAAAAGTGCTTACCTTGCCTTTATTTCAAATAACCAAAGTGCATTTGTGGAGGGAAGAACTCTTGTTGACAATGCCTCAATGGCACAGGAGCTTGTTAATGGCTACCAAAGAACTCACTCTCCCCTAGGTGTGCCATCAAGATAGACTCAAGGAAGGCTTTTGACTCGTTGGATTTGAGTTCTGTCCTTTAAGTACTTAGGATCCTTCAGGTGCCAGACACTTTTGTCGAATGGATCAGAAAGTGTCTTACCATCCCTAGATACCCTGTTGCTATTGATGGAGGGTTGGTCGGTTACTTTTCTGGGGCTAAATGGGTCAGACAAAGAGACCCGATATCTCCTCACTTGTTTGTGCTTTCTATGGAGGTCTTATCTTGTCTCTTGAATGCAGCTGCAGCCCATGGTATACTTGCTTATCACCCAAAATGCAAGAAAATCAGCTTCACACATCTATGTTTTGCCGATGACTTGCTTATTGTCACAGAAGGTAGTGCTAATTCTGTGGGAGTAATCACGGGTATCATAGAGATATTCTCTCAGTTTTCTGGACTAAAATTGAATAATGCCAAATGTGGAATATAACAGGCATTGGTGATGAGAAGATGAGAATCATTACCACCACTACTGGTTTCAAGTGAGGTAATCTTCCAGTTAAATACTTGGGTGTGCCATTAGTAGCTAAAAGGCTGAGTGACAAAGACTGTCAGCATTTAGTAGAAATGATCACCCAGAGGGTCCAAGGATGGGCTGCAAAGCATCTTTCATTTGCTGGTCGTCTTCAGCTTATTCAATCTGTAATCTTTAGCGTTCACAATTTTTGGTGTAGGAATTTCATCCTACCATCCAGAATCGTTAAGAAGATCAATCAGATTTGTGCAGCTTTCTTCTGGAAAGGTGAATCTGGTAGCGCAAGGGGCGCCAGAGTGAGTTGGTCTGAGATCTGTCATCCTAAAGCAGAAGGTAATTTGGGGATCAAGGATTTGCGGTCCTGGAATAAAGCTTGCATTTTGAGAAATATGTGGATGGTGCTAACCAAGCTGGCTCTCTTTGGGTAGCTTGGATCAAGAAGTATGTCTTGAAGAATAGCAGCATATGGCAGTTGCCTGAAGCGCAAAGATACAGCTGGAGTTGGAAGAAACTCCTTAAACTAAGGAATATTGCAATCAGGTTTACCCACAAACAGGGAGATCAACATTTACGGAAGTTCCCTGGCCGAACTTACAATACAGCTCAGGTTTCGATTGAGCTAAGGCACCAGAGCGGGAAGGTCTTATGGCACAGAATTATCTGGTGTCATTACCACATATCTAGGCACTCGATCATTGCCTGGCAGGCAACACTTAAATAGACTTCCTACAGAAGATAGAATGCTTTCTTGGGGGATGAGACCTCTACAGTTTGCGCATTTTGTAATGTTGAAGACGAAAGCCGTGGTCACCTTTTCTCAGCTGTTCATTCTCTAATCAACTGTGAACTAAAGTACTACATGCTTGTGGTAAGACGAGTTGTTGGAACCTGGCAGGGGGAGCTTGATTGGGATCATTGAACTCAACAATCACAAGGCTAGCCTGGAATGCATGTGTGTAATATATCTTGCAGGAGCGAAATAAAAGATTGCATGGAAGTCAAAACAAATAAGAGCAAGAGCTTTATAACTCATTGTTTGCACAGTGCGTGATAGATTGGTACGAGTAATAAAAATTAATCATAATGTAAGTAGTACACTGTAAAAAACATGGGGACTTAATACAAATGTATAGGTGTAGTTAATTTTTCATTGCTGTACGAAGTGAAAAATGTTGTAGTAAAACTCCTACTTTTGGACACATGAAATTTTGCTTATCCAAAAAGGGAAAAAAAATCAATCGCTATTTATAAATATAATTTTTATAATTTATAAGTGAATTCTATATGTTTAAATAGCACTAATAGATGTATTAAAAAAATAATAAAGGAAGCTCACCTTGAAATATTTATGGACTAGATTACTTATTAGGTCTTCAAGTGTGATCATGAATATATCTGAATTATAAAACTCAAGCCCTGCAATAGTCATAGATTAGTAATTTCATTTCAATTATAAATTATTAAATATTAATATAAAAATATTTTTATTTAATAATAAATAGATGAATCTTACTAGATGAAGCTTAAAATCAATGTGAGTTTTCAAGATGTCAATTGTTTCTAGCTTGGTTGGTGAACATCTTTGGTTGAAAACTTTTATGCCTTAGTCATGAAATCTTGTCCCAATTAGGATGAAAGAAAAATTATGAGAAAATTTATTAAGATCAAAGAGTTAAATGATATAAATCACTTGATTCAATACCAACTCTTACCTACTAATAATTGAGATGTCAAACAAACACTTACATCGCACAAATTATGAATAGCATAGACATGCACACACTAACTTCATTTATACTAATATGCTATATATATTTGAAACATCGTATTATATGTGCTTATATGAAATCAAAATTCAAATATTTTCTTAATTGACAAATCATTCCTAATCACGTCTCAATATTTTAAATTAAAACCTATTTCTTTTAAGAAATGATTGAATCTAACCCAACTATGTTTCTATTTCCTCCTTTTAAGAGAGAGAGAGAGAGATAACAAAAGTGAGCCATTGCATGAAGCCCAAATCTATCCACTTGTGAAAAGTATCGAATTTACACTACTTTTACAACTTTATCCCTCTTTCGTGCTTATACATCTCGGAAGCCGTTTCCATTGCTTTTTTGTCTACGTGAGGAACCCAAAGAAACCATAAAAGAGAAATACAATTAAAGTCCATCCAACCAAAATTGGATGGGAGTTTTTAACCTTAAAAGAGTGACATCATAGTGGTTTCCCTATGGGTTTTTTATGACATCATTTTATTGAATTATAAGTCATCAAAGTTATATAAAAAAATCATAAAAAGAAAATCGAAATTATATAAAATTTTTTGAAATATTAAAATTCAATAAAAAAAACAATAAAAATTTCTATAAAAATACCAAAAATTGTGCCAAAATAAAAACTAAGAATAAGTTAGAGAGTTAGTGGAGAAAACATTTGGTAAGGAAATTGGGGTGACCTCAGCTCGCATCATGCTCGTCAAGACTTGGTCTATATATATATATATACACACACAAACACACACATCATGTTATTTTCGGATTTCCATCTATATATAATATGACAAAGACACGTATATCATCTCTTTATAATGAGTTTTATTACTTATACATATATGTCATGACTCGCGTGATTATGAATGGAAAGAGATAGAAAGAGGGTGTTTTGGTTATTTGAAGAAAAGAAGAGAATAAGAGCATCATGTTGTTTTCGGATTCCTATCGATATATAATATAACAAAGACACGTATATCATCTTTTTATAATAAATTTTATTACTTATACATATATGTCATGACTTGCGTGATTATGAATGAAAAGAGATAAAAAGAGGGTGTTTTGATTATTTGAAGAAAAGAAGATAATAAGAGAAACAAATTAAATGAAGGGACGTACGAGAATGGGACCTTTTGGTTTTTGGGGTTGATGGCTTAGGCTTGGTATGGCTATGGGCCCGTGGCCATGGGGATACGTCACTGTCAAGATGCATATCCATTGCATTTACTCTCGGATGCAATGCGAGGTCTTCCTCCGGGCAACTCTGTTCACCATCCGATCAGTTTGATTTGTAAGAATGAATTTTAAATAATTAAAATTAATTTAATTTAATATTTAATATTTAATAATAAAATATAAAAATAATTTTTTAATAATTTTTATATAATAATTTAAACTTTTAAATTAAATTCGATTTAACCGTGGACAAAAAAAATTGAATTATAATACAACTCAATTATAGGCATCTTTAGTCTAACCCACTTCCTGTAAATCGTATTTTTATTAGATATTTATAAAAATTTTTCAGTTATCATATATTTTAAATGTTATATATTTAAAAATTTTTTATATAAATTTTGATATAATTATATTTATATTATTATTTTTAATTTTTTATATAATAATATCCGATTAAAAATTGCCATTATCCAAGAGAGGGAACGATAAGACCCTCCTTTGCTTCCTTTGCTCTGGAGCCATACACCAGGAAAACGCCAACACCCAACACCATGTTACTGATGCTTGGCATGACCCTTCATAAATGACTTTAAATTCCATCCATAATTTACCTTCATATTATTTACTCTTTTTGTTTTTTTTTTTAATCGACTTTTTCCTCATAATTAGTGTTTCAATTTGAACTTTTTTTAAACCAACTTTTATATTTGTTATTAATTACCTGAAATATTAATCTTTCAAAACATTGAACATTTTAAATGGTTTTCAACTACATATTTCATTAAAATCTAATTTAATCAAAATATTAAAATAAAAAATATGAAATTTTTTAATTTCAAAAAAGATAATTTAAAACATTTAATTGTGTCTCAAGTCTATGTGGATCAATATAAATTATAAATATATATATATATATAGGTGTTCTCAATTATAAATATATTTAAATTTATACAGGAAAAAATACTTTTGACAGAGAGTGAATTTGATAATTTTGAGAACTGGAGTTCATGAGCATTATAATGACTAACGTAAGTATCTTTTTTTTGTGCATGGGTTTTCTGTTTGGTTTTCTATTTATGGAAGAATCAATGTCAAGTGATAAAGACAGAAATACATGTAAAATGAGTTAGACTTAATCATTTTAAATACTTTGCTCAATATAAATGTAATATAATAATATAATTAGATATAAAACATGATATAAAAATAATATGAATATAATATATATAAGTGATAAAATTTATATAATATGAATGATTAACTTATTAAAATTTATTTAAATATATAATATATTATATAATATTTTAATACCTGAAAATACACAATACAATAAAAATGTTATTACAAAAATAATTTTAATGAAAATATTAGTAATATAATAATTTTAAGAGTTGTTTTATACACTAGTATCAAAGGTAAAATGTTTAGATTTAAAAAAAAAAATTAATGCGTAACGATACCAATTAAAGTGATTGAAAAATTATAATTAATACATTACTATCTAATCATATTATAAAATTATACAAAGAAATAACACTTTAAACCATAATTTTATAAATCTTATATAATTAAAAATATAATTAATTGATTATATTATAATAATTATAAATAAT
>JBBYHL010462842.1:0-14534 GCA_038381835.1 Adansonia madagascariensis | reverse complement strand
GCATGATTGTCATGCCCAATCACAAAAAGAATGGAGATTATTATGATAATCCATGTTTCACTCATTTCACTGATGGACTTTGATTAAAAGGAAAATGGTAGGGAAATGGTGGAAGGAAAAGGTTTTCCTGCCAAACCAAAACTTTAATATCGTGTATCCCAATGTGGAGGGCACGATTGTAGTGCCCAAACACAAAAATAGTAGAGACTGTTACAAGTATCTAATTTTGCCTCATTTCACGGATAAACCTAGATTATAAGGAAAATGGTGGAAAGAAAAGCTTTTCTTGCCTAACCAAAGAATCAATATCGTGTATCCCAATAAGGAGAAGATGATTGTAGTGTGCAATAACAAAAAGAATGGAGTTTGTTACGAGTATCCAAGTTTATCTTATTTCATGGATGAATTTTAATCACGAGGAATATGGTGGAAATAAAAGCTTTTCTTGCCAAACCAAAGCATCAATATCATGTATCCCAATAAGGTGAACATGATTGTAGTGCCTATAACAAAAAAAATGAAGATTATTATAAGTATCCAAATTTATCTCATTCCATGGATGAACTTTAATTATAAGGAGAATGGTGGAAAGAAGAGCTTTTCTTACAAATCTGAGGAATCAATATCATGAATCCCAATGTGGAGAACATGGTTGTAGTGCCCATAATAAAAAAAAGATTATTACGGGTATCCTAGTTTATCTTATTTCACAGATGAACTTTAATTATAAAGAATATGGTGGAAAGAAAAGCTTTTCTTGCTAAACCAAACCATCAATATCATGTATCCCAATGAGGTAAACATGATTGTAGTGCCAATAACAAAAGAATGGAGATTATTACAAGTATCCAAGTTTGTCTCATTTCACAAATGAACCTTGATTATAAGGAAAATTATGGAAAGAAAAGCTTTTCTTGCAAATCCAAAGAATCAATATCATGCATCCCAAGGTGGAGAATATGATTGTAGTGCCCATAACAAAGAGAATGGAGATTATTACGATAATTCGATTTTGTTTCATTCAACAGATGAACTTTGATTATATAGAAAATGGTGGAAAGAAAAGCTTTTCTTGCAAATCCAAAGAATCAATATCATGAATCCCAATGTGGAGAAGATAACTATAGTGCCCATAACAAAAAAAAATGGAGATTATTATGAGAAGCCAAGTTTGGCTTATTTCGTGGGTGAACTTTGATTATATGGAATGTGGTGGAAAGAAAAACTTTTCTTGCCAAACCAAAGAACCAATATCATGTACCCTAATGAGGTGAACATGATTGTTGTGCCCAATAACAAAAGGAGTGGAGATTATTAGGAGTATCTAAGTTTGTCTCATTTTACGGGTAAACTTTGACTGTAAGAAAAATGGTGGAAAGCAAAGCTTTTGTTGAAAATCCAAAGCATTAATATCGTGTATCCCAAGGTGGAGAACATGATTGCCTTGCCTAATAACAAAAAGATTGAAGATTATTATAAGAATCCATGTTTGACTCATTTCACTAATGAACTTTGATTATAAGGTAAATGGTGGAGGGAAAAGCTTTACTTGCCAAACCAAATCTTCAATATCGTGTATCCCAATGTGGAGAGCTTGATTGTAGTGCCTAATCACAAAGAGTGGAGATTATTATGAGTATCCAATTTTGTCTCATTTCATGAATAAACTTGGATTATAAGGAAAATGCTGAAAATAAAAGCTTTTCTTGCCAAACCAAAGAATCATTATCATGTATCCCAATGAGGGGAACATGATTGTAGTGTGCAATAACAAAAAGAATGAAATTTATTAGAAGTATCCAAGTTTATCTTATTTCATAAATAAACTTTAATTACAACAAATATGGTAGAAAGAAAAGCTTTTCTTGCCAAACCAAAGCATCAATATCGTGTAACCCAATGAGGTGAACATGATTGTAATCCCAATAACAAAAAGAATGGAGATTATTATAAGTATACAAGTTTGTCTTATTTCATGGATGAACTTTAATTACAAGGAAAATGGTGGGAAGAAGACATGATTATAGTGCTCGTAACAAAAAGAGTGGAGATCATTATGAGTATCCAAGCTTATCTTAGTTCATAGATGAACTTTAATTATAAGGAATATGGCAGAAAGAAAAGCTTTTCTTGCCAAACCAAAGCATCAATATCGTGTGTCCAAATGTGGAGAACATGATTGCCGTGCCCAATCACAAAAGGAGGGGAGCTTATTACAAGTATCCAAGTTTGTCTCAATTCATGGATGAACTTTAATTGTAAGGAAAATTATGGAAAGAAAGCTTTTCTTGCAAATCCAAAGAATCAATATCGTGTATCCCAGTGCGGAGAATATGATTGTAGTGCCCATAACAAAGAGAATGGACATTATTAAGACAATCTAATTTTGTTTCATTCCGCGGATGAACTTTGATTATAAGGAAAATGGTGGAAAGAAAAGCTTTTCTTGCAAATCCAAAGAATCAATATCCTGGAGAACATGGCTGTAGTGCCCATAACAAAAAGAATGGAGATTATTACGAGAATCCAAGTTTGACTTATTTAATGGATAAACTTTAATTATATTGAATGTAGTGGAAAGAAAAGCTTTTCTTACCAAACCAAAGAATAAATATATTGTACCCCAATGAGGTGAACATGATTGTTGTGCCCAATAACCAAAAGAATAGAGATTATTAGGAGTATCTAAATTTATCTCATTTCACAGATGAACTTTGATTATAAGAAAAATGGTGGAAAGTAAAGCTTTTGTTGAAAATCTAAAGCATTAATATCTGTATCCCAATGTGGAGAACATGATTGTCGTGCCCAATCGCAAAAAGAGTAGAGATTATTACGAGTATCCAATTTTGTCTTATTTCATGGAAGAACTTCGATTAAAAGGAAAATAGTGCAAATAAAAGTTTTCTTACCAAACCAAAGAATCAATATCGTGTATCCTAATATGGGGAACATAATTGTAGTGTGTAATAACAAAAAGAATGGAGTTTATTAGGAGAATCCAAGTTTATCTTATTTTACGGATGAACTTTAATTACAACAAATATGGTGGAAAGAAAAGCTTTTCTTGCCAAACCAAAGCATTAATATTGTGTATCCCAATGAGGTGAACATGATTATAGTGCCAATAACAAAAAGAATTGAGATTGTTACAAGTATACAAGTTTGTCTCATTTCATGGATAAACTTTAATTATAACGAAAATGGTGGAAAGAAAAACTTTTCTTACAAAACCAAAGAATCAATGTCATGAATCCCAATGTAGGGAACTTGATTGTAGTGCCTAGAACAAAAAGAGTGGAGATTATTATGAGTATCCAAGTTATCTTAGTTCATAGATAAACTTTAATGATAAAGAATATGGTGGAAAGAAAAGCTTTTCTTGCCAAACCAAAGCATCAATATCATGTATCCTAATGTGGAGAACATGATTATCGTGCCCAATCATAAAAGGAGGGGAGATTATTACAAGTATCAAAGTTTGTCTCATTTCACGAATGAACTTTAATTGTAAGGAAAATGGTGAAAAGAAAAGCTTTTCTTGCAAATCCAAAGAATCAATATCATGAATCCCAATGTGTAGAACATGATTGTAGTGCCCATAACAAAAAGAATTGAGATTATTACAAGTATCCAAGTTTATTTTATTTCACGGATGAACATTAATTATAAGGAACACGGTGGAAAAAAAGCTTTTCTGACTAAAGCATCAATATCGGGTATCCCAATGTGGAGAACATGATTGCCATGCCCAATCACAAAAAGAGGGGAGATTATTACAAGTAACCAAGTTTGTTTCATTTCACGAATAATTTTAATTGTAAGAAGAATTATGGAAAGAAAAGCTTTTCTTGCAAATCCAAAGAATCAATATCGTGTATCATAATGTGGAGAATATGATTGTAGTGCCAATAACAAAAAGAATGGAGATTATTATGGCAATCCAATTTTGTTTCATTTCACAGACAAACTTTGATTATAAGGAAAATGGTGGAAAGAAAAGCTTTTTTTGCAAATTTGAAGAATCAACATCGTGAATCCCAATGTGGATAACATGACTGTAGTGCCTATAACAAAAAGAATAGAGATTATTACGAGAATCCAAGTTTGACTTATTTCATGGATGAACTTTGATTATACAGAATGTAGTGGAAAGAAAAGCTTTTCTTGCCAAACGAAAGAATCAATATCGTGTACCCTAGTGAGGTGAACATGATTATTGTGCCCAATAACAAAAATAATGGAGATTATTAGGAGTATCTAAGTTTATTTTATTTCATGGATGAACTTTGATTATAAGAAAAATGGTGAAAGGTAAAGCTTTTGTTGAAAACCCAAATCATTAATATCATGCATCCCAATGTAGAGAAGATGATTGCCATGCCTAATCATAAAAAAAAGGGAGATTATTATGAGAATCCATGTTTGTCTCATTTCACAGATGAACTTTGATTATAAGGCAAATGGTGGAAGGAAAAGCTTTAATTGCCAAACCAAAGCTTCAATATCCTATATCCCAATGCAGAGAGCTTAATTAGAGTGCCTAATCACAAAAAGAGTGGAGATTATTACGAGTATCCAATTTTATCTCATTTCACGGATGAACTTGGATTATAAGAAAAATGATGGAAATAAAAGCTTTTCTTGCGAAACCAAAGAATCAATATCGTGTATCCCAATAAGAGGAACATTATTATAGTGAGTAATAATAAAAAGAATGGAATTTATTACGAGTATCCAAGTTTATCTTATTTCATAAATTAACTTTAATTACAACGAATATGGTGGAAAGAAAAGCTTTTCTTGCCAAACCAAAGCATCAATATTACGTATACCAATGAGGTGAACATGAATGTAGTGCCAATAACAAAAAGAATGGAGATTGTTACAAGTATACAAGTTTGTCTCATTTCACGGATGAATTTTAATTATAAGGAAAATGGTGGAAAGAAAAACTTTTCTTGCAAATCCAAAGAATCAATTTCATGAATCCCAATGTAGGGAACATAATTGTAGTGCCCATAATAAAAGAGTAGAGATTATTACAAGTATTCAAGTTTATCTTAGTTCATAGATGAACTTTAATGATATGGAATATGGTGGAAAGAAAAGCTTTCTTGCCAAACCAAAGCATCAATATCGTGTATCCCAATGTGGAGAACATGATTGCTATGCCCAATCATAAAAAGAGGGGAGATTATTGCAAGCATCCAAGTTTGTCTTATTTCATGGATGAACTTTAATTGTAAGGAAAATGGTGGAAACAAAAGCTTTTCTTACAAATCCAAAGAATCAATATCGTGAATCCCAATATGGAGAACATGATTGTAGTGCCCATAACAAAAAGAATTGAGATTATTACAAGTATCCAAGTTTATCTTATTTCATGGGTGAACTTTAATTATAAGGAATACGGTGGAAAAAAAAAGCTTTACTTGACCAAACATCAATATCGTGTATCCCAATGTGGAGAATATGATTGTCGTGCCCAATCAAAAAAAGAGGGGAGATTATTTCAAGTATCCAAGTTTGTCTTATTTCATGGATAATTTTAATTGTAAGGAAAATTATGGAAAGAAAAGCTTTTCTTGCAAATCCAAAAAATCAATATCATCATCGCAATGTGGAGAATATGATTGTAGAGCCAATAACAAAGGGAATGAAGATTATTACAACAATCCAATTTTGTTTCATTCCATAGATGAACTTTGATTATAAGGAAAATGGTGGAAAAAAAAGCTTTTTTTGCAAATTCGAAGAATCAACATTGTGAACTCCAATATGGAAAACATGACTATAGTGCCTATAACAAAAAGAATGGAGATTGTTACGAGATCCCAGTTTGACTTATTTCATGGATGAACTTTGATTATATGAAGTGTAGTGGAAAGAAAAGCTTTTCTTTCCAAACCAAAGAATCAATATCGTGTACCCCAATGAGGTGAACATGATTGTTGTGCCCAATAACAAAAATAATGGAGATTATTTGGAGTATCTAAGTTTGTCTCATTTCACAGATGAACTTTGATTATAAGAAAAATGGTGGAAAGTAAAGCTTTTGTTGAAAATCCAAATCATTAATATCGTGTATCCCAATGTGGAGAAGATGATTACCATGCCCAATCACAAAAAGAAGTGAGATTATTAAGAGAATCCATGTTTGACTCATTTCACTAATGAATTTTAATTATAAGGCAAATGGTGGAAGGAAAAGCTTTGCTTGCTGAACCAGAGCTTTAATATCTTATATCCTAATGCAGAGAGCTTGATTGGAGTGCCTAATCACAAAAAGAGTGGAGATTATTATGAGTATCCAATTTTGTCTCATTTCACAGTTGAACTTGGATTATAAGAAAAGTGGTGGACATAAAAGCTTTTCTTGCCAAACCAAAGAATCAATATCATGTATCCCAATGAGGGGAACATGATTATAATGTGCAACAACAAAAGGAATAGAGTTTATTAGGAGTATCCAAGTTTATCTTAGTTCACGGAGCTTTAATATCTTATATCCTAATGCAGAGAGCTTGATTGGAGTGCCTAATGACAAAAAAAGTGGAGATTATTGCTAGTATCCAATTTTGTCTTATTTCACGGATGAACTTGGATTATAAGGAAAATGGTGGACATAAAAGCTTTTCTTGCCAAACCAAAGAATCAATATCGTGTATCCCAATGAGGGGAACATGATTGTAGTGTGCAATAACAGAAAGAATGCAAGTTGTTATGAGCATCCATGTTTAGCTTAGTTCATAGATAAACTTTAATTATAAGGAATATGCTAGAAAGAAAAGCTTTTCATGCTAAACCAAACCACCAACGTCGTGTATCCCAATGAGGTGAACATGATTGCAGTATGCAATAACAAAGAGAATGGAGACAATTGCGAGTATCCAAGTTTATCTTATTTCACGAATGAGCTTTAATTACAAGGAATATGGTGGAAAGAAAAGCTTTTCTTCCTTAACCAAAGCATCAACATCGTGTATCCCAATAAGGTGAACATGATTGTAGTGCCAATAATAAAAAGAATAGTGATTATTACAAGTATACAAGTTTATCCCATTTCACAGATAAACTTTAATTATAGGGAAAATGGTGGAAAGAGAAGCTTTTATTGCAAATCCAAAGAATTAATATTGTGAATCCCAATGAGGAGAACATGATTGTAGTGTGCAATAACAGAAAGAATGCAAGTTGTTACGAGCATCCATGTTTATCTTAGCTCATAGATGAACTTTAATTATAAGGAATATGCTAGAACGAAAAGCTTTTCTTGCTAAACCAAACCACCAATGTCGTGTATCCTAATGAGGTGAACATGATTATAGTGTGCAATAACAAAAAGAATGGAGACAATTGCAAGTATCCAAGTTTATCTTATTTCACAAATGAGCTTTAATTACAAGGAATATGGTGGAAAAAAAAGCTTTTCTTGCCAAACCAAAGCATCAACATCGTGTATCCCAATAAGGTGAACATGATTGTAGTGCCAATAATAAAAAGAATAGTGATTATTACAAGTATACAAGTTTATCCCATTTCACGGATGAACTTTAATTAAAGAGAAAATGGTGAAAATAGAAGCTTTTCTTGCAAATCCAAAGAATCGATATCATGAATCCCAATGAGGAGAACATGATTGTAGTGTGTAATAAGAGAAAGAATGCAAGTTGTTACGAGCATCCATGTTTCTTAGTTCATAGATGAACTTTAATTATAAGGAATATGTTAGAAAGAAAAGCTTTTCTTGCTAAACCAAACCACCAATGTCGTGTACCCCAATGAGGTGAACATGATTGTAGTGTGCAATGACAAAAAGAATGGAGATAATTGCGATATCCAAGTTTATCTTATTTCACGAATGAGCTTTAATTACAAGGAGTATGGTGGAAAGAAAAGCTTTTCTTCCCAAACCAAAGCATCAACATCGTGTATCCCAACAAGGTGAACATGATTGTAGTGCCAATAATAAAAAGAATAGTGATTATTACAAGTATCCAAGTTTGTCTCATTTCACAGATAAACTTTAATTATAAGGAAAATGGTGGAAAGAAAAGTTTTTCTTACCAAACCAAAGAATCAATATCGTGTATCCCAGTAAGGAGAACATGATTATGGTGTGCAATAAGAAAAAGAATGGAGATTATTACGAGTATCCAAGTTTATCTTATTTCACGGATAAACATTAATTATAAGGAATATGGTGGAAGGAAAAGCTTTTCTTGCCAAACTAAAGCATGAAAATATCATGTATCCCAATGAAGTGAACATGATTGTGGTGCCAATAACAAAAAGAGTGGAAATTATTACAATATCTAAGTTTGTCCCATTTTAGGGATGAACTTTAATTATAAGGAAAATGGTTGAAAGGAAAGCTTTTCTTGCAAATCCAAAGAATCAATATCATGAATCCTAATGTGTAGAACATGATTGTCATGCCCATAACAAAATAAATGGAACTTATTACAAGTATCCAAGTTTATCTTATTTCACGAATGAACTTTAATTATAAGGAACATGCTGGAAAGAGAAGCTTTTCTTGCCAAACCAAATCATCAATACCATGTATCCCAATAAGGTGAACACGATTGTAGTGCCCAATAACAAAAAGAATGGAGATTATTATGAGTATCTATGTTTGTCTCATTTCATGAATGAACTTTAATTATAAGGAACATGCTGGAAAGAGAAGCTTTTCTTGAAAATCAAAGTATCAATACCATGGATCCCAATAAAGTGAACATGATTGTGGTGCCAATAACAAAAAGAATGGGGATTATTACAAGTATCCAAGTTTGTCTCATTTAACAAATGCACTCTAATTATATGGAAAATGGTGGAAAGAAAAGCTTTTCTTGCAAATCCAAGGAGTCAATATAGTGAATCCCAATGTGGAGAACATGATTGTAGTGCCCATAACAACAAGAGTGAAGATTGTTACATCTATCCAAGTTTATCTTATTTCTTGGATGAATTTTAATTACAAGGAATATGGTGGAAAGAAAAGCTTTTCTTGCCAAACCAAAGCATCAATATCATGTATTCCAATGAGGTGGACATGATTGTAGTGCCAATAATAAAAAGAATAGAGACTATTATAAAAATCCATATTTGATTCATTTTGCAGATAAACTTTAATTATAAGGAAAATGGTGAAAAGAAAAGTTTTTCTTGCCAAACCAAAGAATCAATATCGTGTATCCCAATGAGGAGAACATGATTATGGTGTGCAATAACAAAAAGAATGGAGATAATTACGAGTATCCAAGTTTATCTTATTTCATGGATAAACTTTAATTATAAGGAATATGGTGGAATAAAAAGCTTTTCTTCCCAAACTAATGCATGAAAATATCGTGTATCCCAACGAAGTGAACATGATTGTGGTGCCAATAACAAACAAAGTGAAGATTATTACAAGTATCCAAGTTTGTTCCATTTCAGGGATGACTTTAATTATAAGGAAAGTGGTGGAAAGGAAAGCTTTTCTTGCAAATCCAAAGAATCAATATGGTGAATCCTAATGTGTAGAACATGATTGTCATTCCCATAACAAAATGAATGGAGCTTATTACAAGTATCCAAGTTTATCTTATTTCACGACTGAACTTTAATTATAAGGAACATGCTGAAAAGAGAAGCTTTTCTTGCCAAACCAAATCATCAATAACATGTATCCCAATAAGGTGAACATGAATGTAGTGCCCAATAACAAAAAGAATGGAGATTATTATGAGTATCCATGTTTATCTTATTTCATGAATGAACTTTAATTATAAGGAACATGCTGGAAAGAAAAGCTTTTCTTGCCAAACCAAATATCAATACCATGGATCCCAATAAAGTGAACATGATTGTGGTGCCAATAGCAAAAAGAATAGAGATTATTACAAGTATCCAAGTTTGTCTTATTTCACAAATGCACTCTAATTATATGGAAAATGGTGGAAAGAAAAGCTTTTCTTGCAAATCAAAGAATCAATATCGTGAATCCTAATAAGGAGAACATGATTGTAGTGTGCAATAACGGAAAGAATGTAAGTTGTTACGAGCATCCATGTTTATCTTAGTTCATAGATGAACTTTAATTATAAGGAATATGCTAGAAAGAAAAGCTTTTCTTGCTAAACCAAACCACCAATGTCGTGTATCCCAATGAGGTGAACATGATTGTAGTGTGCAATAACAAAAAGAATGGAGACAATTGCAAGTATCCAAGTTTATCTTATTTCACAAATGAGCTTTAATTACAAGGAATATGGTGGAAAAAAAAGCTTTTCTTGCCAAACCAAAGCATCAACATCGTGTATCCCAATAAGGTGAACATGATTGTAGTGCCAATAATAAAAAGAATAGTGATTATTACAAGTATACAAGTTTATCCCATTTCACGGATGAACTTTAATTATAGGGAAAATGGTGAAAATAGAAGCTTTTCTTACAAATCCAAAGAATCAATATCGTGAATCCCAATGAGGAGAACATGGTTGCAGTGTGCAATAACAGAAAGAATGCAAGTTGTTACGAGCATCCATGTTTATCTTAGTTCATAGATGAACTTTAATTATAAGGAATATGCTAGAAAGAAAAGCTTTTCTTGCTAAACTAAACCACCAATGTCATGTATCCTAATGAGGTGAACATAATTGTAGTGTGCAATAACAAAAAAAATGGAGACAATTACGAGTATCCAAGTTTATCTTATTTCACGAATGAGCTTTAATTACAAGGAATACGATGGAAAGAAAAGCTTTTCTTGCCAAACCAAAGCATCAATATCGTGTATCCCAATAAGGTGAACATGATTGTAGTGCCAATATTAAAAAGAATAATGATTATTACAAGTATCCAAGTTTGTCTCATTTCACAAATAAACTTTAATTATAAGGAAAATGGTGGAAAGAAAAATTTTTCTTGCCAAACCAAAGAATCAATGTCGTGTATCCCAGTAAGGAGAACATGATTATGGTGTGCAATAACAAAAAGAATGGAGATTATTACGAATATCCAAGTTTATCTTATTTCATGGATAAACATTAATTATAAGGAATATGGTGGAAGGAAAAGCTTTTCTTGCCAAACTAAAGCATGAAAATATCATGTATCCCAATGAAGTGAACATGATTGTGGTGCCAATAACAAAAAGAGTAGAGATTATTACAAGTATCCAAGTTTATCCCATTTTAGGGATGAACTTTAATTATAAGGAAAATGGTTAAAAGGAAAGCTTTTCTTGCAAATCCAAAGAATCAATATCGTGAATCCTAATGTGTAGAACATGATTGTCATGCCCATAACAAATGAATGGAGCTTATTATGAGTATCCAAGTTTATCTTATTTCATGACTGAACTTTAATTATAAGGAACATGCTGGAAAAAGAAGCTTTTCTTGCTAAACCAAATCATCAATACCATGTATCCCAATAAGGTGAACACGATTGTAGTGCCCAATAACAAAAAGAATGGAGATTATTATGAGCATCCATGTTTGTCTTATTTCACGGATGAACTTTGATTATAAGGAAAATGGTGGAAAGAAAAGCTTTTCTTGAAAATCAAAGCATTAATATCGTTTATCCTAATGTAGAGAATGGGATTGCCATGCCCAGTAACAAAAAGAATAAGGATTATTATGAGAATCCATGTTTCACTCATTTCACTGATGTACTTTGCTTATAAGGAAAATGGTGGAAGGAAAAGCTTTTCTTGTCTAACCAAAGCTTCAATATCATATATCCTAATGTGGGGAACATGATTATAGTGCCCAATCACAAAAAGTATGGAGATTTTTATGATGATCCAATTTTGATTCATTTCACGAATGAACTTGGATTATAAGCAAAATAGTGAAAAGAAAAGCTTTTCATGCCAAACCAAGAATTTATATCGTGCATCCCAACGAGGAGAACATAATTGTATTATGCAATAATAGAAAGAATGTAGATTATTATGAGCATCTAAGTTTATCTTAGTTCATAGATGAACTTTAATTATAAGGAATATGGTAGAAAGAAAAGCTTTTCTTGTTAAATCAAACCACCAATATCATTTGATGTGAGAACAACCATGGTACATTTGCATAAGGAATGGAACCAAAGATGAGCTAGTAATGCTGAACGGACAGGTAACAAGATCAAGAGTCAAGAAGTTCAAAGAAACACTTTAATCCTACATGGGCAGAATTGTAGATGGCTTGGAATCTCCAGAGACAATGAGGACCAATGGCATCATATCTAATCAAATGGGGCTGAATTTGCAAGAAGACTCTAATTCTTGTTTAATTAATTATTTTAAGTTAGAAGAATAGGTTTGGGTAGCCTACTACTTATATTTTGCATGTGGGCTTCTTTTTAATTCATTATGGGCTTGTTTTAGTGAGATGGGCTTTAATTAGCTTTCAACTCATTTAATTTAAACCTTTAGGCTTAATGGCTATATTTTAGAGATGTTAGGTTTGGGCTTTAGTTATTTGATAGGAGGTCCATGTTTAAAGGCTTTTATATCTCTAGGGTTTTTTTTTTGTTTTCAATGGGTATAAATACCACATAATGAACATTGGGTGGCAGATTTGGTTATTGGAAAAATATCGAGTTTTTACTCATCTTAGGGATCATTGCTTGTCTTCTTCTATTGCATCAAGAATATAATTCTTATCAAGGTAATTACTTATGGCAAATTCTATTATTGGTTCCAAATCAACCTTATCATATGTGTTTTCATTCATATAATTGATTGGGGTTTCATTAGGGTTGGGAATTTCTTCTTGTTCATGTTCTTGTCAAAGTGTATGTTTAAGGGGTTTCAGGTTCTTTAGCGTTGGGGTTCTGCATCATTTGGCATCAGAGCTTAGATTGGGATAAATTCTTATTTATCTTGTTGGGTTCATTTTGTTCTTGAGTTTTTTTCTTTTTTTTTCTTTTCTTTTTCTCATATTTGTTCTTTGAGTTATTTGCTGGGTTTATCTTGTTCTTGAGTTTTTTTTCTTTTCTTTTCTTTTTCTCATATTTGTTCTTTGAGTTATTTGCTGCCCTAGCTACCATATAAAATTCAAAAAAAAATAAAATAAATATAGATCAGTTGTTGGAGTAAAAAAAGAGGAATTAAATAATTAACAATTTGATTCTTATTAATTTGAAATCTGTATTTTGAGCAGCATACATATCTTCCTCTTGTGTGCTCATTTTGTCTTTCTTTATTTTGGTATTCTTGCTTCTAGTTTTATGCCTATCTTCTTTGTTAAGTGTTTCATTGCATCCCTAGTTTTAATTTACTGTTTGTGAATTACCTTGATTGGAAATTGAATTCTAAAGTGCAATTAAGGACAGCAAGCTTGAGTGTGAAAGCTTAAAAGAAGGTAAAAGCCAATTTTAAGTGAAACATGAGTGGAGTGCCATCTTTTGAGTGAAACACGTAAGGGAGTGAATTAACCATTTTCTTGCAACTTTTTGTTTTCAAGAATAGCCTAAAGTAGAGACAGAAAGGAAACATTGCATGAGGGGGAGGATAAAATTATGCCTAATCTGAAATTGATGTATAAGGCATTCATGAGTGAGTTTAAGAAGTTGTCTTCTAGGATGGATGGGATGGATGAAAAGAATTAATAAAGCCAGTAGAATCCAAAATAGTAGTAGATCAATAGACATTCATAGGAATAGGGAGGAAGAGTTAGGAACAATGTATGATGAGTATGAAGATGAAGTGCAATTCGTGAGGGGTAGAAAAAGGAGGGAAAAAAGTATGAAGAGAAAAAATAGCAACATTAATGCCATTAAGATGAAAATTCCATCCTTCAAAGGTAAGAATGATGCTGAAGTGTACTTAGAGTGGGAAAGAAAAGTGGACATGATTTTTGCTTGTCATAACTATTCTAAAGATAAGAAACTGAGATTGGCAGCAGTGGAATTCTCTAATTATGCACTAATTCGGTGGGATAAGTTGATAAAGAATAGGAGGAGGAATAGGGAACCACCTATATCCACTTGGGAAAAGATGAAAAGAGTGATGAAGAATAGGTTTATGCCATCTTGTTACTATAGAGAGCTGTACTAGCAATTACATAGACTCACACAAGGATATAGATTAATAAAAGATTATCACAAGGAAATAGAGATGCTATTGATTAAAGCTAACATAGAAGAGAAGGAAGAGGTGATAATTGCTCAGTTCATGGGTGGTTTGAATAGGGAAATTGCTGATATGGTTGAGTTGCAACATTATGTAGAGACAGAGGACCTAGTGAACATTGCCATGAAGGTGGAAAAGTAACAAAAATAAAGGAGGGCAACCAAGTCTTTATCAAATTCTAGTAGTAAATGGAGTCTAAAATGGAGCACAAATGAAGATAAAAAGAAGGAGCATTATTCAGATTCTAAAAAGAAAGGCAATGAAACAAACAAATGCAAAGAGAAGAGTACTTCAATTCAAAAAGGTACAACTGATCCATCTTTTAAGCTTTCTAAACATAAGGATATTAAGTGCTTTAAATGTCAAGGGTGTGGTCATTATGCATCTGATTGTCCTAATAGAAAGA
>JBBYHL010462841.1:34905-51627 GCA_038381835.1 Adansonia madagascariensis | reverse complement strand
GAGTTTCTTTTAATTCAATTTGCATAGGAATATAGTAAATTAGTTGAAAGAGATATTTTTATAAGATCATCAGAAGATACTTATGAATAGATTAAAGCTCTAGGTTAACAACTCAATATCATTAGTCAAGTTAAAAGGATAAAACAAATTCAAATGAAGTGTTGAGAGAAATTGTAATCCTAGGTTTTTATTATTAGTTAAGTAAACTTTATTTAAATCTCTTTGCTATTTAGTTAAATTTAATTTAGTTTAATTTTAATTTTAATTAATAATCTTTTAATTATTTGTTTGAATAAGATTAAATTATGTTAATTTTAGTACCTAGTAGATTTAGTACAATTCCTCATGGAAATGATAATTTATTCATTACTATATTACTTGTTACGATACATGCACTTGCGTGCTATAAATTTGATGACATGATGCCCAAAAATCAGTACCTATTAATCCCATGTTAACTTAAACTTGTTTTTTATTCAATTTTAATATTCGATATTTAATTATAATTCCTACATGTCAAAATTTTCGTAAAACAAATTTATTATTCCATATTAAAAAAATCGAGTTTTAATGTTTTCAAAAATCAAATTATCTTTTGCACCCTTTCGGAGAACCAGAAAAACACAAACTTTTTTATCATTCTCTATCAAACCTTGTTGGAGAGCTGGAGGAATAAGAAAGGTTCCAAAAGTCAATTTCTTTTGTACCCTATTGGAGAATTGAAGGTATACAAAAAGTTTTTATTTTTATGAAATTTGAAAAAAAAATCTCGATTTTCATTTTGAAAAGGATATCTCATTATTAAAATAATGAGTAGAACATTTCTCATATGCTGGAGGAAATTCCACGTACTGTTTTAACATATGAGATTATGAATTCCTATTTTATAATAAATAATAAAATTTGTCTTAGGACTGAGTTTTAACTACATATACAAAACTAGACTCCAAGGACCTGCAAATTGTATATGAGACCAAAATGTCTTTTAGAGTACTTTTGACATGAAGTATACTAGTATATCTGAAGGACTCGGTTCTAAGCAAAATTTAAAATACCCTTAGGGTATACATTCGACATGAAAGCATCCCGGTGCCTTTAAAAGACTCGGTGACATCATAAATGAATGAACCCATTCCTACTATGCACCTTTGACATATAAGTATCCCGATGATCACGCAAAACTCGATTATAAGAAAAATTACTAAAATACCCTTAATGTGTACCTTCGATGTATAAGTATCCTGGTAACCCCAAAAGACTCGATGACATCATAAAAAAGACAACCTATTCCTGTTATACACCTTCCGTATAAAAGTATCCTTGTGATCACATAAGACTCGATTCTAGGAAAAATTACTAAAATACCCTGAAGTGTACCTTCGACATAAAAATATCCTAGTATCCTTAAAGGATTCAATAGTAGTATGAAATGATAATTTTGTCCTAAATGGGTAAGTTGGACATCAAAAGTGACCCAAAATGCAAAAATTACCAATAGGTCCCTAAACTTTTCAAAATTGCAT
Source organism: Adansonia madagascariensis (assembly GCA_038381835.1). Lineage (NCBI taxonomy): Eukaryota > Viridiplantae > Streptophyta > Magnoliopsida > Malvales > Malvaceae > Adansonia > Adansonia madagascariensis. The sequence goes on along the minus strand of JBBYHL010462841.1, from coordinate 50,104 downwards.
TTTGAACTCTCATTGAAAAACTAAAGGAATAAGAAAACTTTTAATATTTTTTACACTCCTCTGAAGCACGAGAAAAATCCTAGAAATATTCCTAAAACATCAACAATATTTCATTAACTCTAAAAAACAAGGATTTTCGAAATAATCCCTAAACCTTGCAAACTTAGCAATTCAATCCCTACATAAAATAAACTCATAATTAAACATAAAATACATTAAAAAATTCATGAAAATCATGTCAAAACTCATAAGAAGCATTTGACCAACCACCTATGGCCTTAGAGTAATTTTTTAAGTTTTACAAATTAGTCCCTAAACCTTTTATAGTTGCAAAACCACCCCAAAATGGTTAAAAATGGATAAAACATATTCAAATATGTTAAATACACATGAAAAGTAGCCATAAAGGTCTACAAGTGGTTAGGCCAAAAATGATAGGCCTTAAAACAAAACTTTTTATTTTTACAATTTAGTCTCTATGTGATATATGCATGACAAGACAACATTAAACACATCAATATCAACATGAAAAACACATCAAAATCATATAAAGCATTTTGGCAAGCTCCAATGGCTTCAGAACAAAATTTTTTACCTTTTCTGTAAATAAGTCCCTAAATATTATAAAATTACAAAAAAGACCCCTAAATGATTAAAACACACTTAAATGTGTCAAAAATACATGAAAAAACTCTTAAACATCTCAACATAGATTTGGCCATGCTTGGATGGCCACAGAAAAATTTTTGTAATTTTTGCAATTTAGTCCTTATATTTTCTAATTACAAAATAACCCCAAAAGCCAAAAAAGTCACAAAATCATCAATATCATTTTCTGTCAAACATGGAAATACCCTTCCAAGGCCATCAAAGTTTTAGAAAAAATTATTTTTAAGTCTTAACAAGTTTAAAATTTGACAAAATAATGCCAAATATAACAAAATTAAGTATTAAAAATTGTTTAATAGTCAATATAATTTTTCGACCAGCAAATATTTCTTCAAAAAAAATAAATTTTTCATTACATATTTACATGAATATCAATAAACACATATATCATAACTTTTAACAAGCATAAATATGCATATAAATAATGAATAAATTAACATAAATCAGCATAAAACTATTAAAAAATAGCATACAAATATTTACATGAAAATAATATTGTTCCTATCAACAAACAAAAATAATTTTAATGAAAATCAATATATTACTAATAAAAATGAAATAAAGCAACAAAATCAAGAAACTTTGTTCATAGCCATCATGCTTGGCCTTTCAACATGGATTAAAATTCATGAGTACAAGCATGCTTTTGGCTCACTAGACGGAAGAAAGAGACATGAAAGTAACAAAAACTAAAAGTTTCTAAGTATTTTTACCTTGAAAAACTTGAAAGCTTATGAAAAATGATGTGCTTTTTTAGTGTGTCTTTTTTTTTTTGTATATTAATGCTAAAAGGCTCTTCATGAAATTTTCTCCTCTTATTTAAAGGAATAAAATCGCCAAGGTTTAAAAGAAATTGCCTTGGCCAATGGCCTAGACTTTTTACTAATTCATACAATTTTCTTTTATTTTTTATTTTGTATTGATTTTTTTATTTTCTTTCATTTTTGATAAGAATTAATTAATAATTTGTGTCATTTTATATGTGTCATCATCCATCACATCATCATCTAGAGTCATGAGAGAGAAAGAAGTTAGTTTGAAGAAAAGTAAATTATAGGGACTAAATTGTAACAAATTAAAAATTATGTATTCAAATAGTAAAATTTCACATAAGAAATTTAATTAAAAATTTAATCAAAATAAGCTTTTTAGGCTTATTACAAAAAAAAAAAAAGGGCTAATTGGGTTTATTGGAAAGTTAATGGGCTAATCATACTCATTAGAAAAATTAACGAGTTTTAAGGCCTGTGAAATATAAAAAATAAATTTTGGCCCATTAAAAATAAAATTAATAAAATTTTCATATAAAAATTCAAAAAAATTTTTTTGAGAAATTTTGTATGCAAGAGAAAGGCAATTAAAAGTTTAAACTCGTAAAATTTTATGAAAAAAACCTTTATGGAAAAAAAATTCAAAAACATAAAATAAATTGAATTTTCAAAAACTAATTTAATTATGAATTTAATAAAGGCATTTGAAGAATTTTAAAAATTATAAACTTAGAAAAAATCCCACAAAAAAAATTTATGGAGTAGAAACCTCTGTATCTTGAAAACAAGAAAATTCCAAGAATATGTTCAAATTTTATAAAAATGAATTAAATTCAACACATTGTTCAAAACTGAAATCTAAAACAATGTTTGTCGAGAAAAATTTCATGAGTATGATACTCATGGTATTATGAAAAATTCAAAATTCATAAATAAATTTGACAACTTGATACCTCATAGTAAAAACTGCCAATACAAATTTTTTCTTGACTATTTATGATTTTTTGGGGTCAGTGTTGGCATAAGTACCACACAGGTATCAGTAAATATATATGACGATCAACTTTTCAAATTTTAGAAAACTTGAAAAATTCCTAAACATAGGATATTTGACCATGATAAAATTTGCTAAAATAAATTTTAAAATTTCACAAGTTAAAAGCTAATTTTTTTACCTTGATATTCAACCTTTTATTTGAGAGCAACTTTTAAAATGGCACTTTTTCTATCCTGTCCATTTAGATATTATCAAATCAGTCTAAAAAATGATCAGCCCAACCAAAAGAATTCTATCCTTGCCAGGCGATCACTAAGTTTTTTATCTCAGATATTTTTGGACCGTCAAGGAAGAGGCTAGACAAAATTAGGTGTCAACATATGGATGTCGCATGAAGGTCCCAATGAGGAAGAGGAAGTGCCATACACATCAAGCACATCTAATGCACCTGATATGGCCCAAAATTGAAACTTTTTCAACTTTGATTATATCCAAAATTTTCCAGCAAGTTTTATGAACAGTTTAGGATCCTTTCAAGTGGAAAAAAATGGAAAAATCAAAGAAATGTTGCCCAAAAAATCAGCCCAAAAAATGAAACAAAGCTATTCTCATATTAGTCAACACTAAAATATTGATGATGATTCTAATATCAATTTAATTAGAAAAAACATGTTTTAAACTAATTAATATTGATAATAAACCAGGATTAACATTTGGAAAATTAAAAATTAAAAAGAAATAATTTTTAAATTTTTAATTGAAGAAACAGATCAAAACAACATCAGAACAACCCAAAAAGCTTAAGACATATTAGGATTTCAATCAAAATTAATTAAAACAATTTGAATTAATTATTTAAACACTTTTAAAAATGATTAAAGCCAAAACTTACATGCTATCCAGATTTAAAAAAATTAAAAAAATAATTTTTCAAGAATTTTACCAAAATTGAAAAATCACCAAATCAACACACAAATTAATCAAATTAATTATCACTAAAAATTGGCATGCTAGACCACATGTAATCTACAAACCTTAGGCTTTGATACCACTGAAAGGGAAAATCTAGGCTCATGCATATCGATATGGGCATAAAAGTTTAATCAAAATTAAATTTATGCAATGGAGTTAAACAAAGAAACACTTGAATTTTCTTAGGATCTGAGCAAGAGATTAACATGTGAATGGATAACAATTTTAAAACACAAATCTATTAGAAATCATAACTACTTAGAGACTCTAACTCTAAAAGTATCGATCCCTTCATGAATGCACCATGCATTGATTACTACAACCACTTCTTAAGGCCAAAAGTAGCATAAGTGTCTTGCCTTTAATTGTGAACCAAACAGATGTCTATTGGAGCCTTCAAGAGGTCTAGTGGTTCATTGGTGCTAGCTAGAAGGCTTCTCAAGCCTCAACCAAAAGGTATCTTGCCAATAGATTTAGATCCAAAGTGATCTGAAATAATTCCTTTACTTGCTGCAGCAAAAATAAGAGAAAATAACTTCTTAGAAAAGTAACTATTCTTCACATATGTAGGCAAACGAATCCAAAAATCATAATTTTTTATTCTGATGGATTTTGAATGGATAGAAAACTAATTTTCCTTCTTTTGTTGTGATCAAAAATACTTTCTAATCTCTTAGAATGCAAATATGCATAATCAGGCTTAGAGAAGTAGGGATTTTGTGATTTGGCCAATTTTATAACTTTTGTGAAAACCTAATCTCTCAACGCTACAAAACAATTTCCCTATTTTCACTGTGTTAAGAACAATTCAAAAACGCTAAAAAAAACCATGAAAATGCAAATAAAGATTAAAGAATCCCTTAGAGAAGTCAAAGGTTGGCACTTGGGATTTTTCTAATGCTTCTTATTAGCCAAAAGCCTTAATAATGTATTTAAATACTTCTTGGGCTAGGTTAGGCTTGACTGATGGGTTAACTAAGACTAATACTAAGATGCTTATAAGGTGGCCCTACTTTAGATTATTTTTTGGAGCCCAATTAAAGCTATTTTAGTTAGCTTGTCCAAGATTAGGCTGTAATATTAACTTACTAATATTTTAGCCCAATAGCACACCGAAGATAGCTATTCTGTGTGCCTAGCTCATTAGCAAGCCCAACTTAGAGTAGTTCACAACTAAACTCTCTTAACTTGATAATTAGGGCTTTTGGCTTAACCCCTTAATTTACATTTTAGATAATTTAATTTATAATTAAATTTTCTAACCTAGGTTAAACAATTTCACTTCATATAAATATTATTCAATAATTAATTAAATAATTATCAAATAATTATTTAATTTCCCAAATATAACTATTTGGTTTTATTTAATAATATCTCTATACATGTCTATAAATAAACATTAACTTGATAAGACATTTTTATCTTTGTTGTAACATTAAGAAATCTCTAATTAGATTTATAAATCTAGTTTATGTCTTAAATTGTTCTGAATTAAATTTATTCAGTTAAGTCTTCCTCATTATATTTTTTATTTAATTAAGTCGTACTTAATTAAATTTCAATTTTAATCTAATAGATCATCTTATAGTCTGTGATCCATTAGGCTTCCATCATAACAACAATAAATATAATTATGTGATTAAGTGTTTTTTTTATAGACCAAGTTTGGCCTCTAGAACGGCATCATGGCCACCTAACATGCAAGAAAAGTCAATATGACCTTTTCAATAAACCTTTCAATAACCACCCTCTTAGTGTACTTCGATCCTTTCACCAGATATCTCGGAAAGACCATGAGCATGGTGCAGTGTCTAATCATGTATCAATCCAAATTAGTTCCTGCAACTTTCAGTTAACCTCATGAATTTAGAGAAATAATTTCTCCTAAATTTATCATGCATTGGCCAACGACTTTATTAGGTTAACCAATGCCAAGAACATATGAGAGATGTCTCCAACAGAGTTTTCATACGGGCCATGTTCAGTGAACTTGTTTCCATAAAACAAGCACCGATATGCTATTCCCAAGTATCTCTATACTTCAACTTCAATAAGATCAAAGAGTTTGCATCAAATGTATAGAGGCTTAGCATATACTAGTCTTTGTGCATTGTCAATACTTGTCTTGACAATACGACGACTAGGAACATTTTTAGAAATACGGCTTTGATGCATAAAATTCTCATCGTTGTAACTCATTACTAACTTTGCAAAGCCATAATATTTCATAAGCTTTATTCAATTAGTTTTTGCATAATTGTTAATCATGCCACTAACAGGAAGGAAAACCTTGAATCACTAACATAAGTGATTATTTTGCATTATTAACTTATATTTGCCTCATCCAATCTAATTGGCTTTAAGGCATATACTAACATCTCCTACTTGCACTAAGCCAATCACTAATGTAACCAATGCTAAACTCTGTCAATTGGCAATTGTGTCTCAACTTGGATAAAGCTTTAATAATATTGTGAGAATATGTTTTGGTTACATTCAGGATAATCTCATTATCAAAGTCATTAACCATTCAGATCACAATGAGAACTAGCTTCCAATTATATAGCTAAGTTGTTATTTTGACAACTATTAGGAATCTTTTATTAGCTTGCAAACTAATGATTCGAATATAACTCCTTTTGTGAGCCTAAACAAAAGAATTTGTTTATGACCTTTAGGGTATAAACACGTAATCCTTTCTAATTTAAAACACTTTCCAAAAAATTGCATTTTAAAATATGGCTATTTATCACTAAGTTAAATATGATCTCTAACTTTTAAAAAATCCTAAATGCATCCTTCTAAATTCTCCTTGTGTAAATTTAAAGGGAATTGGGTTGGAAAACTATTTTGAATCCTATAAGTTATAGGCCATATAGTATTCTTAATGCTATTGCAATTTGTATGTTAAAGAATAATGTGACCATAACATAGAACAAATTCTATGATTAATGATTTATTCAATAAGGTTTGAATATAAACTCTACATCAAATGCCACTAATCATCCTCAATTAGTATGTAACTACCAATATAAATATCTTACGTTTACAAATAAATTAATATTATGTTTCAAAAACATTAATCAAAAAAGGAGGCATTGATCAGGTTGCCAATATTTATAGTCCATCTTCACTACTCCTTTCATTTGGGCCTCATAATATGTCATACGTATTTAAGCACTAGCTTCTAAGTATCATATACCAAGAGAAGTGAATTGATCTCAGTGCATATCTAATATTGAAACTCTTATAAGTTTCTTAATTTTGATCATATCAAAATTTTCCTTGCAAACTCCATTAATCTAGTTATCCACCATGTTGCCTGTATCATTTCTGTTGTCTTTCTTCAAAAGAAAGTAGAAGGACAATGTTTGGATCATTATCCAGCTAAAGTGCTCAAGTCTTGAAATATGTCCTATCATATGAGCCCTAAGTAGGCTACCTTTTTTACATCTCTCCTAGGAACAATTCCTTACGTATGTTGAATCTCTTATTATGATTATTCTTATTGAACAATTCTTTAAGGTTTTGGATAACTTCATAAGCTTAAATGGCTAACTTGACCCTTTTGGATTTTAGAGGTCATACTAGCCATCATCATAATGTCGCTTGATCAAGGTCATCAATATGAACTTGATAGACTACCCTTGACTTCATGGCTATTCTTGGATATGCCATTCAAAGCGGGTTTAGTCAGTGGAGTTTGGCCTATTAAGATTTAGTAGCATCACGTATGATAATTAGTTGTAGTCTATTAGTCATGTTATATTTATATCCATAATGAACCAAAACATTTCATAGTTAATAATTTGCAATTTCAATCATTAAGTAAGTTTTTTAACTTTAATGATTGTCCTTATTATTTTATCAACATTATAGCCCTTAACTATAATATGAGATGTTCAACATTTGAATTTTCTTAATGAGCTAGCCATCCCTTTCATCATTCCATGACCTTCAGTTAGCTCAACAAACCATGAAAGAACTAATCGAGTAAGTAACTTTGTTTACTGATTGCATCTCTATACAACTCCTACATCAATTAGGTAATAACTTTTTGCCTAAACACATCGTATGTATTTAATCTAACCATCACCTCCAACACCATGTAGTTAAGTTATATACATTTGGACAACATGACATTAGTTGAGTAAGACCCATCATTCAGAGCTCAAGCAACTCGAGTAGAAGGAGACATGAGGTAATTCAAAAAATCCCTACAGCCAGAACTTGGGTATCTTGTTATGAATATTGTAAGGCATTTGGTCATGCTTAAGCGTGGACTTAATATTATACAAAGGATTTTGAATCATTTATCTTAGGTATTAATGCTTTGTTTGATTAGCACGTTTAGCATTTATTCAATCGTATATGACATAAATGTAAACTCAAAAATAAGTCTAAAACAGACAATCTACTAGGATGATTGTGGATTTTATCTATCTAGTTTTCTTGAGCCATTAGGAAACTGGTTGGTCAAATTCCTAGGGATATAATACAAGGTCTTCGCAAGTCTTGATGATAATCTCCTTGGTCCTTTTTTCTTAGGACCATCTTCTTTACATCTTGGTTTACATAAATTCTAATCTTATCCTAAATCTAAATCTGTAAGTCCTATGTAACTATTACATATCATTGTCAGAAACCTTAAGTTACATTCAAGGTGAGTTAAGTGGGAAGAAAATTTACAATCCAGAGTTAAAAGAGAAGGCATGTTCATAGACCTTATTTATATAATAAATAACAAAAGAAAAATTCAACCATTCATAACCTAGTCATACTAAGGTCTAGTCCATAATCATCCCTATGCGAACATAATCATGTTATATCCATGTATTAATATAAGCATAGCCAATATCACTTGGTGATCTTGTGTGTTATTTTCATAAACCACATTAAACAATTTAAGATGAGTTATGAAGTTATCTAGTAATTTTGGTTCTTTTATTGAAACACTTTTAATTAAATTTCCAACATTTAGGAAAATTGGCTTGAATTGCTTATTACCTAACTTTTAAGTTGTTTGTTTTAATTAGGACATTATCTAACTTTTAGATCTTTGTTTTAATTTGGACAAAACATCCATTTTAGAAAACTTGTTTTCCAAAAAAAAACATTTGAAGACATTAAATTGGACATTACCTAACTTTTAGGTTCTTTGTCTTAATTTGGACATTATCTGACTTTTAGATAACTTTGTCTTAGTTTAGACAAACCATTTAACATGTAATATTTCCTAAACTATTTGGAAAACTAATTTTCCAAAATTTTTGAAGTCTTAGTAATTGATCTATATTTAATTTAATTAAGAAAACAATTTTCTTACACGATGAACATTTTTTTTGATCTCATTATAACAAATCCTACTCCAAGTAGGATTAATCATTTAAATTAATTATATTTTTCAATTAAATAATTTAATTGAGATGCTTATTATATTATCCAATTCATACCTTAGACAATTTAGGAAAATTAATATAATTGGATAATTAGTTTTTTGATGATAAGTAAGAGTTTTAATGGAACATAACCTCTTAAAGAGTCTTAGTCCAACTAGGAGTCTATTCCATGCATGGCTGTCTTAGCCATCCTAATTCAACTTAAACACTATTGTCTTCCTACCATTAAACCTCCAAAAATATAGAAAATTTCCAGCACATCTTGCTACCATGGATGCCACATCAAGGTCCTAATGAGGAAGATGAAGTGTCACACACATCAAGCACATCTAATGCACCTAATATGGCCCAAAATTGAAATGTTTCAACTCCAATTTTAACCAAAATTTTCCAGCAAGTTTTATAATAGTTCATGATACTTTCAACTGGAAAACCATGGAAAAATAGTAGCAATGGCTGCCAAAAAAATCAGCCCTATTAAAACACCAAAATGGAGCCATCCTTGCACTGGTCAACACCAACACATTGATGATGACTCTAATATCAATTTAACTAGAAAAAAACATATTTTAAACTAATTAATATTGATAATAAACATGGATTAACATGCTGGAAAATTAAAAATTAAAAACTAAAAAGAAACAATTTTTGTAATTTTTAATTCAAGAAACAGATTAAATAACATCGAAAAACCTAGAATGCAAAAGACATGTTAAGACTTTAATCTGAATTAATTCAAACAATATTAATTAATTCTTTAAAAACTTTTAAACATGATTAAAGCCAAAAATTACATATTGTCCAAATTTAAAAAGTAAAAAAAAAAAACAATTTTTCAAGAATTTTACCTAAACCAAAAATTAGCTAAATCAACACACAAATTAATCAAATTAGTTATCACAAAAAATTGGCAGGCTAGACCACATGTAACCTACAATAGGCTGTGACACCACTGAAAGGAAAAATCCAAGCTCATGAATATCAATATAGGCATAAAAGTTTAATCAGAATTAAACTTACACAGCTAAAATAAACAAAAACACTTAGATTTCCTTAGGATCTTAGGAAGATATGTACATGTGATCGAATAGCAATTCTAAAACATATATCTGTTAGAAATTGTAGACACCCTATTTTGTTTAAGCTAAAATTTAAAGTATCAGAAGTCATTGTCTGAGGTACCATTGAGGTCATTCGTAAAAGCTCATATCCAATCCCCATCATTTCTAGCTAAGGTAAGGTCATAAATTATTTAATTTAAGATCGAGCCTTATAAAAAATACTTTAGATAAAATAGAGCTCGGGCCTATTTTATTTAACTGTATTAGGTCATAAATTATTTAATTTAAGATAGAGCTTTGTAAAAACATATACATTAGATAATATAGAGCCTATCTGCATATTTTAATTAGTTTATTTAGACCTATTTTATTCAATTATATTGGGTCATAAATTATTTAATTTAAGACCAAGCCTTATAAAAAATATAAATTAAATAAAATAGAGCCTACATAAATACTTGTTATTTTATTTGAGCTTATTTTATTTAATTGTATTAGGTTATCTTTTCAAATATTTTAAATTCTTGATGGGTCTTATTAAAATTATTTTAGTCAATATGTCCATGATTTGAATTAATTTTGGGCCTATTGGGTTGGGTTAATGATTTTTTTTAAGTATCCAATTAGCTTGATGTTGGGGTCTTTCATGACAAAAACTGATATTTAAGGGACATTTTAGAACTTTGGTGACTAATTGGTACTTAAGTATTAGTACTTTGACCAATTAAAAATTAAAAGCACACTCTAATACACCATGATTCATTATTTTTTTCTGACAAAAAACAAAAGAGCCCCTTTTACCCTAGAATAATGTTGGTCGAATGGCCTCCTATAAAGCCAAAAGATTGGCTTTCATCATGCTCTCTCCAATTCCTTGATTAGCCACTAGCCTAAAAAAAGTTCCATAGCAGTTGGAAAAAGAAAGGGAAAAGGTCATGACACATGCATAATCACCACAAAAGCATGAAGGTAAAATATTAACAAGGAGATTAAGCAAGCTTTAAGGTTTATCTTATGGTATATTTCTTTCACGCTTTTTCACATCATTTGCTTTCCCATTTTGTTTCTCATGCCATTTTAGCGAGCTTTTTAATGATAACCCTAAAGCTTGTAGGATTCATGCATTTTTTTAAGCTTGTTCAATGTGGTTGTGTGGTTACTGAGTTCTTGTGGCATTTTGGTGGCTAAAAGTCATGTTTCTTGCTCCATAGCTATTTGGCTAGCTTGTATTTTAGTCTTGATATTTTTCCTTCACCTCATGCTTTGATTTATGATTCTGAATATCTACTATTACATGACCAAATTTGCTTGTGCCATTACTTATGTTTTGGTCATGCTTGTTAAAATGCCATATTATATGCGCTTAACTATGCTTTGAGTGCTTGATATCATGCTTATTTAGTCCATAACATGATTGATAATGTTTGTTTCATGTATGCTAAAATCTGAGTTTGTAAACCAACCCTAAGTTAAATCTATGCCAAATCAATAGGGATAAACATGGATTTAATGTTTTTAATATGTTGGTTCTCCAATATTAAGGATATATTAAGTACAAATGCTTGGGATCATGGTCTCATTAGGCCAAGTAAATTTAGATTTTAATCAAAAATAAAAAAAGTTTTTAGGTGGTTAATTTGAGCTTTGTTTTGAGCCTACATCACCATTTGTGTGGATAGTGAATGATTTGGAGCCTATTCTATGGAAGCTAGATTGGTCTACTACTTCATTGCCATGGACCTCAGTGATTGGACATTCGCATGTCCGAAGCTCCAGCATGTGAGCATAAAAGCCTTAACCCTAAGAAACATCTATTTTTGTACTGGTAGCAAAGTGCTCCCTATAAAAAAATATTTTTGGACTCCAAACGATTTATTTGGAATTTGCTGGCATTTTTCTTGGAAAAGGATTCAAATTAGCTTTACAATGATACCTTGTTTGCTGCTGAATCATTTTGAATATGAGAGTTATGATTTTTTGAATCTTTGTTGTCAAAACCCTTAGAATTAATGATTCACATTTTGTTTGTGTAATTTCAACACATCAAATGTTCCTTTTTGGAATTTTTAAATATTTTCCCAGAAGAGATTATAAAATTCCATTTTCAAAAAGGTATCATTTGTATTTTAAATGATTTTGAATGAGTTTGGGAAGATGTTTTAAAGTTTATAATCTTTTTTCCCCTATATTTGATGTTGATCCTGACTTAGACTTGGATTCAAAAATTAATTCCACCTAGAAAGTGATTTCCTAAGATGTTTGGAATATTTTTACACTAATCCTTGTAGAGCTAGCTTTCCAACAGTACCTTGTTTGCTGCTAGAAACCATCAGACCAAATCGAAATAAATTTGGGAAGATGGATCGCACGATATTGTCCCCTATTTTTGCTGAACTTGGGAAAATTACTTAGATTTTAAGGAACCAACATTTCTAGTTATTCGAATTACTTGAAATATATTCAATGATTTTCCCTATAGAGTCATGACTCATGAAATAGGTTCTTTTAGGCTCGGATAAAAACTCAAAATTATTTTCAAAAATAATTTCCATTTTTTATTTAAAATGTCTTCTAACAAAATTTATTTTCTTCAAAAATTTTAATTTTCAAAAAATCACTCAAATTCTTTCTTTCAAGGGGATACTCCACCCTCGCTTTCTAAGGGGATTTTCCAACCCATTTCCTTTGAAGGGATACTCTAACCCCACTTTTCAAAATACATCAAAATCTTAGTTTTCTCTCCTCTAGGCTTCCCCGAACCTTTTATCAACCTTTTTACGCATATAATAGTCTTTGAATCCAAATAGGTTTCAAAATTGTCAATTCTATTATTCCTTAATAATCGAGGCTAGTTACAGATACATCCAGATCGTCCTTTCTTTTCTATGCTTTTGTGTATTCATTTTTAATGCAACTTTTATTATATTCCTTTATGTTTTACTAACCCATTTCTCTTCTTAATAATGAGTAGCATTCATGTTTAAAAAAAAAATAAACTTGAGGCAAAGTTTTACATCAATATCCCTCTAATGCTTGATGTAAAGTATCTTCTTTCAAATCAATCTGGATTTTTTTTTTTCAAATCCTCTATTTTTTTCCTCCTTCTTAGGTTGCATAGAGAGATATTAATTAAACTTTTATCACAAAAACCCAAATCCAATATTTTAAAATTTGCATTCATAAAAAGAGGATTACATATAAATAATGATCGTATGACAAATCGAGGAAAATCAAGACTTTGATAATTTATAGCCAGATAGTACCAATTTTGGGCATTGTAAGGGTGCTAATCTTTCAATACGGGTAACCGACTCCTAGACCTTGAAGATGAACTCTGGTATACGTAGTTGTAAAATCAATGTTATAAGTTTCACAACTCAAAATCACTAGTTTTGATAGGCAACTGATCATACTCAGCTAAAATGGTAGGTGGTGACTCCAAATCATGGCCACTTTGTAATAGCCATCAAAGATCGATTGGACAAGTAATTCCTCTGACGATTTTCCCTTTAACTTTCTCCCTAGCACACCTAATTGAAATCCTGATCAAGAGATGATCCAAAGGTGAGCCTTACCTCATTTTCATTTTTAAGTTGTAACATGCTATGCGAAAATGGCATGTTGCGACAGCTTAGTGACTTCACTAGGGAATTTATTTAAAGAGTCAAGCCTATAAGTAGCTAAATTTTATCATGCATTTGGTTTCCCTTGATTTTGGTCATTATGTATTTGCAATTCCCTTTATTCATCTTCTTTGTACATGATATTTATTTGCCATCACTCTATGTATTTTTGTGTTATTACAGTTAAATTTCCCATTTTTAAGATTTTTTTAAGAATTTTTATTAAATTTGGGAATTTGGTTGCCATATATTTTTATCAATACCAATGTGGTATTTATGCCAATACGCACTCTACAAAATCAAAAAAATATTCGAGAAAAAGTTTTTATTCGCATTTTTTACCATGAGGTATCAAGTTGGCAATTTTTGCCAATTATTTTTTGAATTTCTCACTATATCGCTAGTATTTTGCTCGCAAACTTTTCGGTAAGGACTTATTTTGGATCTCAAATTTTCATCTTCAACATTTTGTGAATTAATATTTTGAATATTTAATTCATTTTATATAAGTTTCAATGTCACTTTTTAAAATTTTTGTAGTTTTAAAATACGAGCTTTCCTTTATTTGTAAAATTTTTGGCAAAATTTTCTCGAGTTTTAAACTTTAAAATTCTTTAAATATTTCCATTTAACCACCATTAAATTAGTTTTTCAAAATTCATTATATTTTATTAGTTTTGCATTTTTCAAATTTTGTTAATTTTAAGATACGAGTTTTCTACTTCGTAAATTTTTTAGTAGATTTTTTTTGAGTTTATAATTTTAAAATTCTTCAAATATTTTTGCTTAAATCATAGTAAATCAGTTTTGAAAAATTCATTTTATTTTATAAATTTTGCATTTTCTTTCATAATTTTATTGTTTTCAAACTATGAATTTTTCTACTCTGTAAATTTTTTTGAAAATTTTTTTTTGAATTTATAACTTTTAAAATTCTTCAAATGTCATTGTTGAATTCATATTAATTCAATTTGTATAAATTTAATTTATTTTATGATTTTTGTTTTTTTTTACATATAATAATTTTTTCTCAGCAAGAGTTTTTCTCATAAAATTTTACAAGTTTACTATTTTTAATGTTTTTTCTTCTACATAAAAATGGTTTTTATTTTTAGATTAAATTATAAAAATTGTTTTTATTTTTAGATTAAATTAAGTCGATCATATGAAATTTTATTCTCAATACATAATTTTTTATTTTTTTTAATTTAATTGTTCAAATTAATTTTTGTGGTATAATTTTACATATTATACAAATATCTTCCAAAACTCTCTAGACCTTGATGATGTCATGCATGACATCATCCACTAAAAGGCAAGCCTAATTAATATAAATTAAATCAAAATAGAACCAAAAGAAATGCAATATCGTAAATGAATATAAAAAAAAGAATATAATGGGTGGAATTGTGTAGAAACCTTTTTGCCATGGCATTTCTGCCTTGGTTGATTCTCTCCATTTAAGAAAAGGGGAAGAAAATGCTCATTGAAGTTTTTGGAGGCTAGGAAGAAAAAACACTAAAAAGTTTGAAAATTCTTAATTTTTTAAGCTTTCAAGGTAATTTTTGCTGTAAAAACTCTAATTTTTGTTAATTTTATCTTTGAATCTTCATTTTAGCGAGTTTTATGATTGCTTGAGCTCATGGATTTCATTCCATGTTGAAAGGCCAAGCATGAAAACAATGATCAAAGTTTTATGTATTTTGTT
>JBBYHL010462841.1:22292-34805 GCA_038381835.1 Adansonia madagascariensis | reverse complement strand
ATAATTTGTGCTTATTAGTAGAAATGATATTATCTTTATGAATATAGGTTTAGTAACATTTATCATGTCATGTTCATCTTAATTTATGTTGAAATATTAGTGATTTTATGTATTTTTAAGCTTGATAAAAATTTATTTATAGATTTATGATATTATTTATGAAATTTCATGATGGAAAAACATTGTTTTAGTGATATTCATGCTTTGGCTAATGGGCAATTTTTTATGATGTTTTTGTGCTTAATTTTGTGATGATTTCATGTTTCTTAGATTACTTTGTAAAAATAGAAATCTTAAGGACTAAATTGCAAAAATTGCAAAATTTTTTTTGTGGCCATCCAAGCTTGGTCGATTCTTTGCAGGCAGCTTTAGAAATGTTTTTGTGCTTAATTTAACATATTTGAATGTGTTTTATTCATTTTAGGCCATTTGGGGCCATTTTGTAATTTTAAGAAGTTAGGGGACTAATTTGCAAAATGTGAAAAAATTATTTTTTGGCCATAGTTGTTTGGCCGAATCATTGTCATGATTGTTGGTGTGGTTTTTGTGATATTTCATGATGTATTTTGTGTTAATTTATAATTATCTATTGTGTAGGGACTAAATTGTAAAAATGAAAAATTTTGTTTCAAGGCCAACCATGCTTGGCCGATTGCTTGTGTGTTCTTTTGAAATTGTTTTCATTTTTATTTTGATGTGTATGAATATGTTTTATGCATTTTCCATCATTTTGTGGCCATTATGTAATTTTAAAAAGTTTAGGGACATATTTGCAAAATTATAAAATTTTTATTCTAAGGCCATAGGTACTTGGCTGAATTTATTATGTGATCTTTGGTATGATTTCCATAATTTTATGATGAATTTTGTGATTAATTATGATTTTATTTTGTATAGGGACTAAATTGTAAGGTTAAAAAATTTAGGGATTATTTAGAGAAACTTTGTATTTTAGGGTTAATATGATATTTTTGACAATTTAAGAATATTCCTAACACTCCTATGGTCTTCCGTAAGGGTGTAAAAATTATTAAAACCTTTGTATTCATTTGGTTCTCTGTAGGGTACGAAATGCAATTTTGAAAAATATAGGGACCTATTAGCAACTCTTGCATTTTAGGTTTATCTTGATATTTAAGTTGCCCATGGAGGGTATAATGGTTATTTCATATCATTTTTGAGTTTTCTAGGTTGCCAGGATATGTATATTTTGAAGGTACACTTTAGGGGTATTTTAGTCATTTTTTAGAACCTAGTCTTATGTGATCACTGGGATACTTTTATGTCGAAGGTGTATAGTAGAGTAGGTTTATTTGTTCATGATGTCGCCCATCCCTTTAGGTTATCAGGATAAATTGTCAAAAATACACCCAAGGGTATTTTGGTAATTTTTCTTAGAACCGAATCTTAGGTACCCATTGGGATGCTTTTTAGGCTAAAGGTGCATATTTAGGATAGGTTCATCCTTTTATCATCATTTTCCAGTTCTTTAGGTTACCAGGATACGTTTACGTTGAAGGTATACCTTAGAGCATTTTTGTAATTTCTTTAGAACCGAGTCCTGTGTGATCACCGGGATACTTTATGTCGAAGGTGTATAGTACCAGTAGGATCATTTGTTTATGATGTCATCTAGACCTTTAGGTTACCTAGATACATATATATCAAAAGCAAACATTAGGGTATTTAGGTAATTTTCCTTAGAATCAATTCCTATGTGATCACTGGGATACTTATAGGTCAAAGGTGTACAAAAGGAGTAAGTTCGTTTATTTATGACATCATCCAGCCTTATAGGTTACAGAAATGTGTATATGCTTAGGTAAACCCTAAGGGTATTTTGATAATTTTTCGTAAAACTGATTCTTATGTTATCATTGGGATACTTATAGGTCGAAGGTGTACTGAAGGAGTAGGTTCATTTGTTTATGAAGTTATCTAGCCCTTTAGGCAACCAGGATACTTGTATAACTTTAAAGGTATTTTGGTAATTTTCTTTTATAACCAAATCCTTTATGATCACTAAGATACTTCTATGTCGAAAGTGTATAGCAAGGATATGTTCATCTTTCATCGAGTCATCTAGCCTTTTAACTTACTGAGATACGTTATGTCGAAGGTAAACCCTAATGGTACTTTAGTAATTTCTCTAGAATCAAGTCCTATGTGATCATCAGGATACTTATAGGTCAAAGATGTATAGTAAGAGTAGGCTCATTTATTTATGATGTCATCGAGCTTTTTAGGTTACTAGGATACGTACATGTCGAAGGTATACCATAGAGGCATTTTGGTAATTTTTCTCAAAAATTGAGTCTTAGATAGTAAGTGAGATGCTTCACATGCCGAAGGTGTATATTTAGGATAGATTCATCATTCCATCATCATTTTAGTGTCCATTAGGGTATCGACATACTTTCACCTCGAAGGTATACTTGAGGGCATGTTAGTAGTTTCACATTAAAACCAAGTCCTATGTGATTACTAGGATATTTTCATATCAAAAGTACACATTAGGAAGGGTTTGTCTTGTTAGACCGTTTTCGGGTCTTAGGATTAATATTTTTAATATAATTAGATTTTTTTAAAATTAAGGTAATGTCTCCAAGTTAAAATAGTGCATAAAATTTCTCTGGGTGTATAAGAGAGATTTTACAAATTATTTTAACGATGAGATATCCTTTTTAAATAAAAAGTTAGGATTTTTAATTTTCATAAAAATAAAACCTTTTGTATTTCATATGCTTTCCAGTGAGGTCAAAAGATATTTTGGTTTTTTAAAACCTTTCATATTCACAAGTTCTCCAACGGGATACGACAAAAAATGATAAAAAAACTTTCATGTTCTTTTGGTTCTCCGAGAGGGTATGGAAGATATTTTGATTTCCAAAAACACTAAAACCCAACTTTCTTGGAATAATAAATTTTTTTAATAAATATTATAAATAGGAAGTATAATTAAATATCAAATATTGAAATTGAATAAAAATAAAAAATTAAGTTAACATGCGATTAATAAGGTAACGATTATCGGGCATCACAGTCGATCCTTATTTACGATTATAACCGACTCCTGAACACTTTCAAGTGATCTCTGGCATGGGAGTAGACTTTGGATTTTTTTGTGGGTTTCGTAACCTTGAAACATAAATTTTGATATATGACTGATTTCACCTAACAAATAGATCAGTAGCGACTCCAAAATAAATGATCGTTGCATAATGACTATTTAGAGTAAGTCCAGTAGCAAATCATCTTGACAACTCTCTCCCCAGACATGAAAAATAAGGAAAAAATAATATTAATAATGATATGGTCCCTAAAATGTTTTTTAAAAATGAGGATATATAAATATATAGGAATAAAGGTTACATCTGCTATATTAAGTTAGTCTGGTTAGGATTCGTATTTGGGCCATATTGCGACAGCTTAGCGACTCACTAGGAATAGGATAAATAGTTGGCCTAAAATTAAGTACGTGTTAACAAAATTTTGATTGATTTGGTTTCAACAGGCATTTAACTATAATTGTTGATATTTTCAAAAAAAATCTATTTTTGATTTACATGAAAATTTGAGTATATATTGTTCATATTTTCACTAAACTTTTGTTCCATTTGCAGCATTATTTTTTAGGGCATTTAGAATAAGGGATTTTATTATTTTTGAAAGTGTCGAGCCATAAAAGGTAAATTGTTCCCCCGCACATGCTGTGCGCATTCATATGCATTAGATTTTCTTCTAGGTATATGAAAGGAGCATAGGTACCCAGTATTTTAGGAGGGGCTAAAATAGCTCTACTTTCTTAGGCGTTAGCCTCTGCTCGGGCTAGTGAAAAGCCTATCGAGTGTAAATTCCTATGCCTCTCGAGGTGTTAGCCTTATTATGGGCATGGGAGATATTTCCACCCAAATTAAACATTTTCTAACATAAATTGACTATGGATAAGGATTAGGGTACCTCGTAAATCCTTTCCAGACTTGGGGAGTAATTCGAGACCTATTTAGATGATTAACCCAAACTTCATGTAATGAACCATAAGGACTTCACCTAGTTAAAGCCATACCTGATTCTAAAGGGTACCAAATTAGGGACACATGAGGGAACACTTTTAACCTTTTACTCTTGTAATTTGATTTCTTTGATATTAATAAGTGTATGTTGTGTTGTTATTATACCTTTTACTTTTATTTGTTCCTTAAATTAATTTATTATACTATGAAAGATTTTTCGGCTTGGCATTCCACCCCATAGACACTTGTAAATTCATTCATGCATTTTTTTATACATTTACAAAGTTCACACCTTTATATGCTCATGCATCCATAATTTTTGCAATATATTAAAACAGTTCCATTTAGTATTTCTAAGCATCACCACGTGGATGGTAATATTGGAACAAAAATCAGCATGTTAGAGTCCATTCAAGAAGAATTTGGTCATGAAGTCTAGGGTTTGGAAAGATAAATCGACAAATTGATAAAAATGGTTAAGGGTCTAAAAAAAGAACCTTGCCTAGGAACATCCCCATCCTAGATGAATTCAGAAAGTTAGAATCTAGGAGATCGATAGCATGACTGAGTGCTTTGGAGGTGATAATCAGAAGAATGGGATAGGATATCCAAGAGATAAAGGAACAGTTATTCAAATTGACAAAAACCATTATGGATTTTTTTGCATGATCCTTAAGAATTGTTATTGCCTTCAACCCAACCTTTGACGCTCAAAGACTAGACCTAGTGAACCATTAGATAAGGATCCCAATTGTTGGTCTATGCATCTGAGTGAAATAAAATAACCTAATTCTACACTAGTACGAATTAGTTTACCTTCCAAACCTATAAGTTTTCCCAGTTCTAGGCAGCCATCTTCTGATGACCATACCAAGAAAAGATCACAAAAGAATCGTAAATTTGATTTAGTCCCACTAACCCATAGGGAACTATACTCTTTTTTGCTATAAGATCAGCTTGTTGCTCCTAAATACATTTTTCCATACCAACCCCCTCATCTAGAATGGTACAACATCAATGAACATTGTGAATACCATGCATGAGTACGAGGACATTCAATAGAAACATGCAATACCTTCAAAAAGAAAGTTCAAAAGCTATATTATGCCAACATAATCTGGTTTGAACTAAGGACAACTGTTGTTGCTAAACTTTTGTCTCATTCTTGGAGGCATTAGAATATCTGGGGCAAAGAAGTGATCATGGAGACAACCTTTTGATTGCGTAGACTTGTAAATATAGGCTTTGTAAAATTAGGACTTGGTAAATATAGGGCATGCAAATGAAATGATCATAGAGGGTTTTGCAAATATAGGGTTCAACAAAATGTCTAGGACTTATAGATATTCCCTAGAAGCACCATCGTAAATAGAAAGATGAAGTGTTTATAAGAGTGGTCTTTTTGTTTCTTGTTCTTTTAAATTTTGTAAATGTACATCGACTATGAATAAATAAATCAGTGGGTTGGTTAATGAAACGACAGTGTAGAATATGACTCAAATTCCACAGATTTTTGCCTCTGCAATAATCTCTATGGAGGATACTTAACTCATTGCTTGATATCCAATTTGTCTCATCTGATACTGTTTTATGCATTCATTCCTTCATTCATTCATTCATTCATTCATTCATCTGTTCATTAATTCATACATTAGTTTTTCCATTTATTGACATGCATACATGGATAATAATAAAGATAAATGTTGACAAGAAATATGTACTCACATATACTGATTTAGGGTTTTGTTTCATTTTTATGGTAAAGTAACATGAATCATTAAATGGAAGATATCACAAATTGCAAGTTCGATGAAGTTACTTGAAACAAGCAAGTTCATTTGCACCCAGTAAAATACTATTTATACTTTTGTCGGTGATCCATGGAAGTACAAGTTTAAAGATAATTCGTTAACATTTAAGATATATAGTTAATGGACACTAGCCATCTAGATTAACATTGGTGCCCTTTCACAAGGGGCAGGTGCAAAAATCTTTGCACAAAAAGAATTAGCGATCTTGACTTTAACAAGAACAAAAAGTCTTTGCAAAAGCAAAACCATGACCAAAAAATTATTATTATTATTACTATTATTATATTATTATTAAAAGTAGTCCCATATCAGACCAATTTTCTGTCGAGGATCTAGGGAGTGCAAGTTGACAGCAATTACTTCAAAGTACTCAAGTTTTATCATACCAACACTTCTGCTGGGGATCCAAGGAGTACAAGTTGAATGGCAATTACCTCAAAGTACTTAATTTTTATCATACCAACACTTCTACTGGGGATCCGAAGAGGTACAAGTTGAAAGGTAATTACCTTAAAGTATTCAAACTTTGGGGAGCCAGCCTTATAATACATATTCTTGTTGAGCATAGGATAATAGGTAAATATATGGGACAAAAAATAATTCTATCATAGTCGATGGTGGCTGAGACCATAATGTCGAGAAAATGAAGAAATCTATTCAAACAATGTTCTCGCCCCAGCCTTTTATCATACAACAACTTCAGTAGTTTTATCCTATGCCTCATAGCCCTTTACGCAAACTTTTTCTACTTTAAATTCTAAAAGGTGAAGAGTCCCAAAAGCAGTTTAGGCAATTCTTATAAGCAAAAAATAAAAATCCATTACTTTTCTACATCGAGCTCTTTCTTGCAGTTACTTAGAATTAGATGATCTCTACCATTCCAATAAAGCCTGGAAACCTTCCAACACAAAGTGGGAATCACAAGATACTATAAATTCTGATTTGAATGGCTTGGATGGTTACTTGCCATGATCCATCTTCTTTGCTAAGGATTTTAGAAAAAAATGTCATCATTGAGATGATAGAAAATAACCATGCATCTTATGGAATTTTTGAGTTTGAGAACTTAGAGTTTGATATGCATTTTGATGTTCCACCAGTTGACTTACATTTGGCCCTTAGGGATGTTAATCTAGCAAAATTTGAAATTGGTGGAGGCCTATTAAGGACGGTTGGTCTAAGAATCATCGACCTTATGATAGTATGCTAATCAAGGGCAATTTTTATCTTAACTTTAAATTTTTGTACATTTCTTTTTGGAAACATTGAATTACGAAATGAATTTTGGTTTGTAAATAGTATATATATTGTCATCCACCATGAATTTTGTTAATAACGATTTCTAATATCTATGATAATGAGAACCTTTTAACAAAATTTTTCTTTGGCAGATGATCACCATTAGATTAAAGTCTTTCTAAAAGGTCCATTACTTTCACATATATGATTATCCCAGAAATTTAACTATAGACTTTTCACTACTAGAGACCTTCTACATCTAAATGTTCTTTTCTATGGATTCCTTGAAGGTTTTACAAATGGGTTATGCTCTTAAAAGGTTCACATATCGATAGTTTGACATGTGTTAAAATAATATAGTAATTCTGAAATATCCCTCATTTCGATAATCTTTTGCCATAATTTCCATGGCACTTTTTCAAATCCTTGATTTAGGAAGAATAAGAGTAAAGGTGAGCCAAAGTTTTCTTTTTTTTTGAACAATACTTTTACAAACCAATTCTTGACACATAAAATATGAGATCCAAGACCTTTTCCAAGCCAATCTGATTTTCTTTCCTAAAGGCTTAACTAGTCATTTGTGGTTATGAAGCCAATAATATTGAGGGGTATTCGTTAAGCCTTTAAAAAATGAGTGCAACATCATATTATTGAGGTACTCAAAATGATTTCAGAAAGAAAATAACCTTTTTTTCCTAGTGAAATGTTTACCAGTTCAAATGGTTGTGTTTGAAATGAGAAATGATCTTCTTTCTCTATCCCTTCACAAAAATAGAAAATTATCCTTTTACGATCCCCTTTAAACCTTATAATTTATTTTCTTTCTTTGAACCCTAATCAAGGATCACCCTCCATACTAGGGGGAAAATGAGGTTAAGCTTTAAAATTAGAAAGAGCAAATTTTGTTTTAAAGTTAGAAGAAAACCAAATCAGATGTCATAAGGTAAATTTAGAAGACCGAAGAAAGTTGAAGTTTCAAGTTTAAATATTCAAAGTGAAAAATGAAGAAAGTTCAAGTTTCAAGTTTAAATATTCAACGTGAAAAATGAAAAAAAGTTCAAGTTTCAAGTTCAAAGATTCAAAGTGAAAGTTTAAGAAAGTTCAAATTTCAAGTTTTTCAAAGTAAAAAATAAATCAAGAAAGTTCAAATTTCAAGTTCCTTCAAAATGAAGAATGAAGCAAGCAAAAGTAGATAAAGAAATATAGATGTATTTGCCTTGGAAGACATGTTGGGTCGAGTTTTACTAAAAAAAATGATCCTTAATTCAATTGCCTTTAAACACTTGATTTGGGTCTCTTTATCCTTTTCTTTCTAAACCAAGAACCATGGCCTATGTGATGTACCTATCAAAGTCCATTTGGATCAAATATAGCTATCTGAGCTGTCAGGACATTCCTAGGAAACTCTTTATATATTCATTTTTTTGAATGATTTTTGACTCCTAGATAATATGATAGGGCTAGCTTAACCACCTTGGAATTATTCTTAAATCAACAAAGATAGCCACCAATAGGTAAATACCCTTTCCATGCTAATTTAGGAATCATCCCGAACCTTTAAAAATTTCATGACCTCAACAAAACGTTAAGCCAAATACCCTAACATTGATTTTTTTTCAAAATAACCTTTCAAAATTTTTATACTCGACCTTGTGAATTAATGCTTACCAAAGGCCTTTGAAATCAACTTTCTTGGACTTGGTGTTTAATAGCATTAGTTTAATACCTATCGGGCTATTGTATTTAAAGATTAAAAATGATGTTATAACTTGATTCTTTGCCTTTCAAGGAATTCCTATGAAATGAACATCTATTTGAATTTGGTTTTGATAAACCTTGACTTTGTTATATCAATTTTTTTAAGAAAATTTTAATAGTGCCTATTTGTGCCTCTAAATTAATTTCTTCATCTCATTTAAAGATGTCCCAAATGGTGATCATCAATCAAAAGAAAAAGTTTAACATCATGATAAAGATAGCATATCCATTATCCTTGATATTGAAAATTTCATGGTTAAAATTGTTTTAGAATTTTCATAGATTTTGATCCGGTAAACTTTTTTCCCTAGGTCAGAATGAAAAAGTGATCTCATTCCATAATCTTGGAATTTTGATGAATTATGATGCTTTCATCTTTTTAATAAAAGCTTGCAAATATATCTTAAGTAGATATTTATTCAGTTATATAAATTACATCATTAAATCAATGAACACTAATTTGATATTGGAGGACTTTTCAGGAAAGATCAAACCATTCTCTGAAGAAATCTATTACTTTCTCACACGATCCTATGGTAAGGTAGTGGAGAAACCTTTGAAAAAGCTTCATGGTGATATTTAAAGACAAAGCTATAATGATGATATTTGAAGCATCCATAAAAGTTTGAAGCGAATCATTTATGATCACTGGGATTCTTTGATGCCAATGGTGTATAGAAGGAATAGGTTCATTTGTGTTAGACACCAATCCTTTATGATTACTAGGATGCTTTTATGCTAAAGGTGTATAGAAGGAATTGGTTTATTAGTGTTAGAATTGAATCCTTTATGATCATCGGGATGCTTCTATGCCAAAGGTATATAGAAGGAATATGTTTATTTGTGTTAGAACCAAATCCTTTGTGATCACCAAAATTCTTCTATGCCAAAAGTATATAGAGGGAATATGTTCATTTATGTTAAAACCAAATCCTATGTGACACCAGGATGTTTCTATGCTAAAGGTGTAAATGGGGAATAGGTTCATTTGTGTTAGAACTGAATCCTTTTCTGATCATTAGGATGCTTTTATGCCAAAGGTGTACAAGAGGAATAGCTTTATTTATGTTAGAATCGAATCCTTTGTGATCACTGGGATGCTTTTATGCCAAAGGTGTATAGGAGGAACGAGTTCATTTGTGTTAGAACTAAATCCTTTGTGATCACCAAGATGCTTCTATGCCAAAGGTTTATAGGAGGATTAAGTTCATAAAAAGCTTTAATGGTGATATTTGAAGCATTCATGCAAAGCTTCGATGGTGATATTTAAAGCATCCATAAAAGTTTGAACCGAATCCTTTGTGATCACTAGGATGCTTCTATGCCAAAGGTGTATAGGAGGAATAGGTTCATTTGTGTTAGAACCAAATCTTTTATGATCACCGATGTGCTTCTATGCCAAAGGTGTATAAGAGGAATAGGTTCATATAAAGTTTCTATGCTGATATTCAAAGCATTCAAAAATTTTCATTTAAAAATGTTTAAAAAGCTTCAATGGTGATATTCCAAGCATTCAGACAAAGCTTCAATGGTGATATTCAAAGCATTCAAAAGTTTTCATTTAAAAAATGCTTTCAAAGTCTTCGATGGTGATATTTGAAGCATTCAGAAAAAGCTTCAATGGTGATATTCAAAGCATCCATAAAAGTTTTCAAAACTCTTTAAGGCAAGTTTATCGATTAAGCAAAAGGATCGATGAAGTTTATGTTAGAACTGAATCCTTTGTGATCACCAAGATGCTTCTACGCCAAAGGTGTACAAGAGGAATATGTTCATTTGTTATTGGTCAACATCACTTGGTTAGAAAACCAATGAAACATGATGTCTAACTTCATCCGATTAAGCAGAAGGAACGGTGGAGCTTTCATAGGTTTTTTTTTCAGTTTATATATATATTTGTAAAAAAAAAAAGAAAAAAAAAGGTCTTTTAAGAAAAAATAGTAAGGCTCAAACAAAATTGTGTCTACTTGATCTTTGCCTTGCTCTTGACTCTCAGTAACATTAAAAAAAGAGCAGTTGTAGACATCTAATTTTATTCGAGCTTTTTTTTTATAAGTAAAAAAAATCTAAAATATAAAATTAGGCACTTGTCCTAATAGAAGTAAATTTCCTGCAAAGGGAATATACATTTTCAAGACCTATTTAATTGTTTTTAAATGATCACAGGTGCATGTGACAAAATTAGCAACATTTCAAGAGTCGTACATAACAAATCTCGAATAAGAGGGACGAATATCAAGGTAAAATAATTAGCTTTTATTTTTATACTTGTAAAATTTTGAAATTTGTTTCTACAAATGTTATTAAGGTTAAAAATTCCATTTTTAAGAGCTTTTTGAGAGTTTTTTGTTAAATTTGGGAAATTGACCATCCTATATTTTTATAAATACCAGTGTGGTATTTATGTTTATATGCACTCCGAAAAATCAAAAATATTAATGAAAAAGCTTTTATTGAGATTTTTTATCATGGGGTATCAAGTTAGCAATTTTTGCCAATTATTTTTGGATTACACACTGTATCGCGAGTATTTTGGTTGCGAATTTTTTAGTAAAAACTTATTCTGGATCTTGGATTTTCATCTTTACCATTTTGTAAATTAATATTTTGAATATTTAATTCATTTTATATAAGTTTCAGTGTGATTTTTTTAAATTTCGTATTTAAAATATGACCTTTTCTTTATCTGTAAAATTTTTTGTGGAATTTTCTTGAGTTTTGAACTTTAAAATTCTTTAATATTTCCATTTAACCACTATTAAATCAATTTTTGAAAATTCATTATAATTTATGAGTTTTGCATTTTTTTCATAATTTTTCTAATTCTAAGATACAAAATGTTCTACTCCATAAATTTTTTCGATAGATTTTTTTTGAGTTTATAATTTCTAAAATTTTGGAAAGATTATTGCTTAAATTATATTAAATTAGTTTTGAAAAATTCATTTTATTTTATGAATTTTATATTTTCTTTCATAATTTTTTTTTAAAATACGAAGTTTTTTGCTTTGTAAATTTTTTGAGAAGATTTTTTTTAAGTTTATGAGTTTTAAAATTCATCAAATTTGATTGTTAAATTCAGATTAATTCAGTTTGTAAAAATCCTTTATGATCACGAGGATACTTCTAGTTGAAGGTGTATAGCAGGGACAGGTTCATCTTTTCATCGAGTCATCTAGCCCTTTAGGTTCTTGGATACATATATGTAGAAGGGAAACCCTAGGGATATTTAAATGATTTCGCTAAAATCAAGTCCTATGAGATCACCGAGATACTTATAGGTTGAAGGTGTATAGTAAGAGTAGGTTCATTTATTTATGATGTCATAAAGCCTTTTAGGTTACCAGGATACATACATGTTGAAGGTGTACCCTAACCTTAAGGGTATTTTAATGATTTTTTAAAATCGAGTCCTAGATAGTAACCGAGATGCTTCTTATGCGGAAAGTGTATATATAAGATAGATTCATCATTTCATCATCATTTTAGTGTCCATTAAGCTACCGGGATACCTTTACATCGAAGGTAACATAAGGACATGTTAATAATTTAACATTAAAACCAACTCCTATGTGATTACTAGGATATTTTCATATCAAAAGTACACAATTGGAAGGGTTTGTCATGTTAAACCATTTCAAGACTTAAGGCTAATATTTTTAATAAAATCTGATATTTTTTAAAATTATTGC
>JBBYHL010462841.1:0-19297 GCA_038381835.1 Adansonia madagascariensis | reverse complement strand
AGAATAAAGCTTTGGCTGCAAGGATTAAGAAGTTGGAGCATGCTCTTTATGTCCAACAAGATCAGGTTGAAAGATTATTATGGACTTCTAAAGAATTGTACCATAATTAGCTTTTGGTTGACCAATCTCAATCGAAGTGTAAGGAATGTCTCTAAAACCTTATTAAGCAGATCCACATGGTTTAAACCAGCATATATCACATGGTTGAATTAGCTAGATCTATGAGGCAAGACTTCATTCCCATAGGAGATAGTGGATAAGAGCAATTGAATTTTTTGGAACTTGTAATCAAACAATGTAATAGTATATGATTTTTTTTAAGAGTTGATTACTTTCAAACTTAATTGTTGTAACTAATGCTTTGTTTGAATAAAAGATACTTATTCCAAACTTGTTGCCAACATCCAACTGTCCCTTGCATTTGTATACATGATTTAATTTTTTTTAAT
Source organism: Adansonia madagascariensis (assembly GCA_038381835.1). Lineage (NCBI taxonomy): Eukaryota > Viridiplantae > Streptophyta > Magnoliopsida > Malvales > Malvaceae > Adansonia > Adansonia madagascariensis. The sequence continues at coordinate 18,848 of JBBYHL010462841.1, read as the reverse complement.
TATGTTTTTCTTCATAATATTATCATGTGCATATGATTTCATCTTCATTCTTGCATGCATCATACTCATCCTATTAATAAGTCTAATCCGGCATTACTCTAAAGTGCAAGGGTCCTTAAAACATGGAATCAAACACCATTACCAGTACAATACTCGTATGCATTGGAAGTCAATAGAGAATGATCACTAGGCTCATATTGAGAGGCTTGAAATTATGAACTGAGAAGCTCAGGAGCAAAATGCTTTGTAAGACTTATGAACTACAAAGTCAAGTTATTAAATTGACACAAACTGCTAGCTACTGCCCTAAAGGATAAAAGGCAAACAAATACCGTAATAAAGGTAAGGAACTAACCAATTGTAAGGTTAATTCAAATGAGGGGATTGAAGTAATCAATACTCCTTTAGAATAGTCACCCATGCTCAACCATTCATCTATATTAACCCGATGATAGCACCACATCTAGCTTAGGGATATCGTGGCATGAATATGGGATTGTCACTGGCAATTCCTTTAATTTCAAACCTCGATGAGCAAATAAACAAAGAAAAAGTAGTTGCTTCAAAGTGTGTCAAAGCTGTTGAAAATGAAACTAAGTACAAGTTGGTGGAGAAACACCTCAGAATTATAAAAAATAGTGGTAAGTTTGGAAGTATGGATGCTAAATCTTTAGGCTTGGTTTCAAACCTTGTTATCCCACCCAAGTTCAAAGTACCTAAATTTGATAAATACTATGGACTATAGATCTTACAGCACATATTAATGTGTATTGCCAGAAAATGATTGGGCATAAAGACAATGAGAAACTATTAATACCCGAGCAACTACACTCTGGTACATAAAGCTTGACCCAATAAGAATTCGATCATGGATAGATTTGGCTCAAGCTTTCCTAGATCTATATAATCATGTATTCGATTGGCTTTGGATCATCTTTCTTTACTAAACATGGAAAAAAAGCTACCAAAAATTTCAAGCAGTATACCCAAAGGTTACAGGAAAAGGCAGTCCAAGTTTACCCTTTATTAACTGAAAAAGAGATGACAGTCATGTTTATCAACACTCTGTGAGCTTCTTACTATAAAAAATTAATGGGGAATGCTACAAAGAATTTTTACTGATATAGTGATATTCGGAGAAATGATTGATAATGCAATAAAAATTGTTGAGATGTAAGGAAAAGAGTCTTCCAGTTCCACCAAGAAGTCTACCACCAAAGGCAAAGACAAAGAGGTGAACATCGTTTGCGAGAGTCCTGCCAAGATCAACCAGAATCATTATTCAATAAGAACTATATATTTCCCTAGTATGCATATCTAGGCTTTCCCTCGTATACCCCAGCACCATAACCGGCATACTCTATTGCATTTAATCATACCATGAATATTTTATCAAAATTACCTTAAAATTTTACTCAAAATACTTCATTTCACAACCAAAGTAACACTAAATCTGAAGTCACCTCTTTATCCTAAATGATATGATGAGAACATCTACTATAAATACCATGCTCAATCACAAGGTCAAAGCATTAAAAAATTTACTTCTTTCAAGCTTACTAAAAAGGGGTGTGATTAAAATCAAATAAGGGGTAGGACCTAACGTTAGAGCTAATCCACTTTTAAATCATGTAAAATTAAGAGTAGATGCTGTGAATGATAGGAAGCATTGTTAGGTCAAGAAAAATGTTGAAGAAGTTAAAATGCTAATGAGTAATGTACAAAAGGCTCTTATGAAGGGAGGGTTAGTGGTCCAATATCAAGATAGAAAGCTTGCCAGATCTTGCTGTTGCCATTGTGGACTAAGGCACACTTTGCAACACTGTTTAGAATTCTCAATATTAGTCCAAGGGATGATAGATTATTCAAAAATCGAGTTTTATGAAAAATTGAAGGAAATAGATGTTTTCATTAATGCTATGAAAAAGGATGGAAAGGTCCCCCTCTGTGGAGTCAGAAGACCATTGATCCTATTTGCCAATCAGCTAGATATCAAAATCGTGCCTATGCAACTTGCCTTATAGTTTTTCAGCTTTTATCTCCCTTCCCATCTAAGAAGGATAAAGCAGTGCCATGGAAATAAGAAAGACAAGTAGTGATGACCAAGGAATCTAGCCAACAAACTACTGCCATTGACCTCACAATAGTAAGCCATCTAACCTACAGTGGCAAATGCTATGCCCTAGCTATGGCAGAAACCAAAATCAACAAAGAAAACATTCCTTCAGTAATTCAAACACTAAAGCTAGTGAAAAAAATAATAGAAGTGATCAAAGAATCAGTATGCTAGAAAAAAGGCTATAGAATTTCTTAAATTCATCAAGCATAGTGAATATAGCATTGTGGATTATTAATCTATGCTGTCATAGCTCTTGAATTCCAAAGCTCATAAAAAAGCTTTACTCAAAAGTCTTTATAACTTATGTCTCACCTGGCATTCCAATAGGATAATTGGATCACTTAGTGAGCAATATTACTACAGATAATTACATATCTTTCAGTGATGATGAAATACCACGTAGAGTTAAGGGGAATTATAAAGCTTTCCACAGCACCACCTATTGTAAGGGAGGCATGTTGCCAAAATTTCTCATTGATAACGAGTCAACCTTGAATGTAGTGCCTTTGATGTGCTTGAACAAACTTCCTATTGACATTTTTCATACCAAGCATAGTCACACAGTGGTACATGCATTTGATGGGATATGTAAAGAGGTTGTTAGGAACATCACTTATCCTACTTTATATAGGGCCATGCACGTATGAAGTGGATTTTCATGTGATAGACATTGCTCCATCATATAATTGCCTATTAGGGAAACCTAGGACCCATTCCACAAGGGTAATGCCATCTTCAATATAGCAAAAATTAAAATTTGTCGTAGGGAACAAAGTTTCAGCATTGGCAATGAGAAGGATATTATCGCCACTACCAACAAGGATAACCCTTATATTAAGCTTGATGAGAGTATACTAGAATCCTTTTTCCAATCATTTAAGTTTGTTAACACGATCTATGTTGAAAAAAGTTTACCTATTTTTGAGCTTCATCTATCGAAACACACCCACAGAAGTCTCTAGTTGACTGTCAGTAAGGGTGTATAGGCTGAATAAAGGAATAGGAAAGCATCTATAAGGGACTTTCAAAGCTTTAAAAATCACCAATCAAATTGACAAGAAAGGTCTGGGATTCAAACCTAATACTTACCAACAGAAGAAATAAGCCAAAAAAAATGGGAGAAAAGAATGGCCCATCTAAAAGGTCAAGATTTAGAATACGAACCAATGGTGTTGATATCATTAAGAGAAAGTTTTCATTTAGGAAGACATATCAATCTGAATTAGGGAGGAACTACTAACTCCGACATGTTATGGAATTTTAAGCAAGGCATTCGGAGACTTCTTTATTAAAGCAATTGATAAGCTATGAATTTCAGCAATGGTCTGTGCACTTCAAGATTCGTTCTAAGCATTTGGATTCAAATAAAGATTCCTATGTTATTTAGATCTGATTTGAAGCAATGCTACTAACTAAACTTATAGCTTCTATCCAAGAGCATTAAAGAGTCCTTTATACGAATGTACTTTTATTAAGCATTAAAAATGATAAAGCATATTGTATTCCATCTTTGTGTCCATCATCATTTTTTATCAAATCCTTAAACTTTCTTTCTTTTCTTTGTATGTTTTTTGGCCTATATTTTTCCTTCTTATATTTTTAGGCACCTTTGTGAAAATGACATAAATGTTGATGCTGAGACTCTGAAAATTAATTTTGAGAAACCAATCTACACCAGTGAGGTTGAATCTGAGAGAGATTTTGAGGAAAACACTTGTTACTCGATTTAATTGAGATTAATTGAACAAGAAGAGAAACACATCTTGCTTTACGAAGAACTTGTTGAAATTGTGAACCTTGGGATAGAAGAAGATCGAAAAGAGGTCAAGATAAGAGCCTTTATAAACCTATTAATGCAGACTAAATTGATCGAGCTTTTCCAAGAATACCGACATGTATTTGCTTGGTTGTTCCAAGACATGCTTGGGCTAAACATCGATATAGTGGTTCAAAGACTTCCCTTAAAACCCGAGTGCAAACCTGTACAGCAAAACCTTAGGAGAATAAAACCAGAGATATCTCTGAAGATTAAAGAATAAGTAAAAAAGCAATTTGATGTAGGATTTCTTAAAGTAGATAAGTATCCTGAATGGGTAACCAACATTGTCTCAGTTCCTAAAAAGGATGGTAAGGAGCAGATGTCCGTAGATTATAAGGATTTAAACAAGCTAGCCCAAAAAATAATTTCTCTTTACCTCACATCAATACTTTAGTAGATAATACTACCCAAAATTCCTTATTTTACTTCTTGGATGGAATTTTAGGTTACAATCAAATTATAATGGCACTCAAAGACATGGAGAAAACCACATTCGTAATGATGTAGACTACCTTCTACTATAAGGTTATGCTTTTCAAATTCAAGAAAGCTGGGGCATCTTACCAAAGGACAATGTTGGTAATATTCTATGACCTTATGCATAAAAAAATAAAGGTCTATGTGATGACATGATTGCCAACTTAAAAGAAATAAAGCATGTCACCAACCTCCATAAACTCCTCGAACAACTACACAAATGCCAACTTAAACTAAACCCAGCAAAGTGCACCTTTGGTGTTACCTCTAACAAACTGTTAGGCTTTATTATGAGTGAAAAAGGAATTAAGGTCGATCCTGACAAGGCAAAAGCTATCCAAAACCTTTCATTGCCTCGTACCAAAAAGGAAGTTCAAGGTTTCCTTGGATAATTGAACTATATAGTAGGTTTATATCTCAGTTAACTGATAAATGTGATCTGATCTTTTGCCTACTTTGAGAATGGAATGATGAGTGCCAATAAGCATTTAACAAGGTCAAGTGTTACTTGTTAAACCTACTAGTTCTTGTATTGTCAGTTTTTGATCAACACTAATCTTATATTTGTCAATTTTTGACAAGTCCATGGGCTACATACTTGGTTAACACGATGAGCTGGGAAAGAAAGAATAAGATATCTATTGCCTAAGCAAGAAATTGATAGAGTATGAAAATAACTACTCTGCAATTAATAAGTTATGTTGTGCTCTAGCTTGGACAGCTTATAGGTTAAGGCAAAACATGTTATATCACACCATATGGTTGATTGCCAAACTACACCCTATCAAATACTTGTATGAGGCTCTTGCTTTGTCAAGAAAGTTGGCTTGGTTATAAGTCTTGCTTGCTAAATATCACATCATTTATATGAGCTAGAAAGCCATCAAAGGTAGTGTGATAGCTGAGTTCTTAGCAAGCTGAGCCACAGAATATTATGAACCATTAGATTTTGAATTCCAAGATAAGGACCTAATATGTATATCCAAAGTAGAAGATGGTATCAGCTACAGCCAAACTTTGAAAATATATTTCAATAAAGCTTTTAATGCATTGAGACATAGAATCAAGGCTATTTGGATCTCACCAAATGGAGGTTATTTTCCCTTCACCGCCAAACTAAACTTTGATTGCACCAATAACATAGTTGAATACAAGGCATGTGTATTGGGGCTCCGATCGACCATTAAAGGTGCATTATGATTTTACAAGTATATGGAGACTCTTTTTTGGTAATTTATCAACTTCAAACAGAATGGGAAATATAGGATGCTAAGCTATTCCAATATGAAAGTTTAATTAATGTACTAAAACAACAATTCAATAAAATCAACTTCCGGCATTTACCTTAGGAAAATAACCAAGTAGTAGACACTGTAGTTATCTTGGCTTCTTTATTTGAAGTAAACTAGGAGTCAGAAGTCACACTCCTTCAGATGAGTATTCATAAAGCTTTTGCCTATTTCCATAATCTAAAAGAAGAAAAAGATGGGCTGTCGTGGTACCATGACTTTTTTATTACATTCAAGATCAACAATACCTAACATGCTGCAAAAACTGACAAGTGAACTATTGAAAGAATGTTTACAAGTTTTGTTTTGGATAGTGAAGTCTTGTACAAGAAAAGCTAGGATCAAACATTAATCTGATGTGTGGATTCTCTTGAAGTTGAGAGAATTTTGGAAGAGGTCTATGAAGTAATTTGTGGTACTCACACTAACAAGCATAGAATAACAAACAAGTCATGAGGTCTGGATCTTACTTGTTGATGCTTAAAAAAGACTTCATACTTGGAAATGCCATAAATGCCAAATCTATCCAAACAAAATCCATGTCCCATCTTCATTTTTGCATGTCATGACAGCTCCGTGGCCTTCTTTATGTGGGACATGGATATGATTGGACCTATCACTCCTATAGCTTTAAATAGGCATCGCTTGATTTTGGTTGCCATTGATTATTTCACTAAATGGGTAGAAGCGACCTCATATTCCAATGTCACTAGATCTATTATGTGCAAGTGTGTGAAACGAGACATCATTTACGGATATGGACTCTTTAACAAATTATTAAAAAAATGCATGCAGTTTGAACAACAAAATGATGGAAGCAATTTACTCTTAGTTCAAGATCAACAACAAAAGTTAGTGCCACGTTCTCCAAAAATTAACAAGGTGATCGAAGTAGCCAAAAAAATGTTAAGAACATAGTCAAGAAAATGGTTAAAACTTACAAAGATTGGTATGAAAAGCTACCTTTCACGCTACATGCCTATTGTATAACTATTTAGGCTTCCACTAAAGCTACCCTATTCTTTCTAGTTTATAGGATCGAGGCAGTTTTACCCATCAAAGTCAAAATCCCTTTGCTCAAAATCTTGATGGAATCCTAGCTTAAAGAAACTAAATGGATAAAGAACTTATATGACCAACTTAATTTCATCGATGAGAAGAGGGTAAAAGCCATCTGTTATGAGCAGATGTATCAGAAACGCATGATGTAAGCTCATAACAAAAGAATCTATCCTTATCAGTTTCAAGAAAGAGACTTAGTACTTAAAAAGATCCTTCCATTTCGTAAAGATACTCGAGAAAAATGGACCCCAAAATGGGAAGGTCCCTTATATGGTTAAGCGAGCTTTTTTTGAAGAAGCATCGATTCTAACAGAGATAGATGGCAATGACCTGCCCAACCATGTCAAGTCTGATTCTATTGAGAAGTATTATGCTTAAGAAGGTCCTTCAAATGGAACCTATAAAGGCATCTTTATCTTTAGAAGGGCAACTTAAATAACCAAAACTTACCTTTGTCTGAACCTAATCGAGGCTAGTACTAACTTAACAAGACCATCCTCCATCAAAATACCAAATTTTAGCCCTACTTCATGTAAATATTTTAAATATTAATTAAATAATTATTTAATTTTCTAAATACAATTAGTTGGCTTTACTTAATAATATCTTTAAACCATGTTTGCAAATAGAAATTATCTTGATAAGATATTCTTATCTTTAATATTGCATTAAGACATCTCTAATTAGATTTCATAAATCTAATTTATGTCTTAAATTATTCTTAACTGAATATTCAATTAAGTCCTTGTTATATTTTATTTAATTAAGTTTACTTAATTAAACCTCAATTTTAATCTAATATATTATCTTATTGTGTGTGACCTATCAGGCTTTCATCATAATGACAATAAGTATAATTGCACAATTAAGCTTATTTATATTTATAGACCAAGATTGGCCTCTAGAAAGGCATCATGGCCACCCGATATTCAGGAAGAGTCAATTTGACCTTTTCAAGGAACCTTTGAGTAACTAGCCTCTTGTGTAATTCAATCCTTTCACTAGATATCCTGGAAAGACCATAAGCATGGTGCAACATCTACTTATGTATCAATCCATATTAATTCTTGTAGCTTTCGGTTAACCTAATGAATTTAGAGAAATGATTTATCCTAAATTCATCATGAGTTAGCCAATGACTTTATCAAGTTAACCAAAGCCATGAACATATGAGATATGTCTCCACTATCACTCAGAGTGGTAAATCCTTTCTAGATCACTCATTCACCCATCATATGATTCATTCATACCCAACGTACCCTACCTTAAGTGTCTGTCCATTGTGGACCTATTTTAGATAAATTAAAAGATCACACTCCCTATATAAGATAACCTAGATTACAAGTTTAAGGGCTTAGATACACGACTAGCACATGAGAACGTATTTTGTAAACACTTGAGTTACTTATACCAAATAGATTTCTCATACGAGCCATGTCTAATGAACTTGTTTCCACAAAGCACCTATCTGCTACCCCAAGTATCTCTAGACTTTAACTTTTATGAGATCAAAGAGTTACATGCATCAAATGCTTGAAAGCTTAGCATATGCTAGTATTTGTGCATTATCAATGGCTTGGCATGACAATACAATGACTACGAATGCTTTTAGAAACAAAGCTTTGATGCAGAAGGATCTCATGGTTGTAACTCATTACAAACTTTACAAGGCGAGAGTGTTTCATGGGCTTCATCTAATTAGTGTTTGCATGAGTGTTAATCATGCCACTAACATGAAGGAAAACCTTGAATCACCAACATAAGTGATTATTTTGAATTATTAACTTTTATATGCCTCATCCAATCTGATGGCTCTAGGGTATATACTAACATTTTCACCAAGTAATCGCTAATGCATCCAATATCGAACTCTTTTGATTAGCAATTATGTCTCAACTTGGACAAAGCTTTAATACTGTTCTCAGAATATGTTCTGGTTACATTCATGACAATCTCATTATCAAAGTCAACTATTTAGATCATAATGAGACCTAGCTTTCAATCATATGGCTTAGTTATTACTTTAACAACTATTAAGAATCTTTTATTAGCTTGTAAGCTAATGATCCAAATATAACTCCTTTTGTGAGCCTACATAAAAGAGTATGTTTATGATCTTTAAGGTATAAACATGAAATCCTCTCTAGTTTGGAACACTTTCCAAATAATTACATTTTAAAATCATGGCTATTTACCACTAAGTTAAATTATGATCTTTAACTTTTAAAAAATCATAAATGCCAGAAATTGGATAGGGCACCCAACAGTTGTCCCTATTTTTTATTTTTATTTTTCTAACTCTATTACTTTTTAATTAAGTCTTAAGATGCCAGAAATTGGCTTGGACAAAATAGGGTGTTGATAATTAAGGTTACCAAATTAATCCATTTTGTGATCAAGTAATTAGAAGCATTAAGAACAAGATTGAACAAAGAATTTAAATATCATTAATTCAAGAAAAAAAGTTATCCAGACTACATGTTGAGCTCCATTGCAACCCAGAAAAATAGATTGATCACAAAATAGAGTAAAGGAAAAGAGTAAAAGAAATAGTACAAGAAAGATAATACAAGAAAGATAAAAACCAAGGAGTTTCACAATCATAAATAGTACAAGAAAATAAAAATAGTAAAAAAAAAAAAGAAAACTGAGAGTTTTTAAGTATTTAGTCTTAAAGCTTATCCAAAATCTCTCTAGCTTCTTGAGTATTATGGTGGCTGCTCTCTTCTTCAGGAGCAAGTTAAAAATAAAAAACTAAAGCATACTCCAAAATCTCTAATCTTAAAAAGTCCTATATATAGCCAAAACCTCAAAGAGGAGAAGATTGCATGCAAATAACTTGCATAACTTATTTTTGGAAGTTGCCAAACTGAGTAAACTTTGCTTTTTTATTAAGTTATTATACTTTTTGAAACCCCTTTAGGATTTGACCTACAAAAATATAAAAATTTGAAATAACTATATAATTTAAATATATGAAAAGTAAATAAAACTAATATAAAAATATCTAAATATAAATAAAAAGCTATAGGACTTGGCTAACTTTGATGCATATAATGAGACTAAGTATCTCTATTTTATAGAGTTATCACACCATCAAACTTAAGATTTTGCTAGTCCTTAAGCAAAATAGAACATAATGAAACAAGAATTGAGGTGAATGTACTAAATGATGAATGCCTTAATTTTCCTTAAAAGTCATCTCATTATCCCAACTCAAGGTATATAAACATAATATAAATTCATGCTTCGATTCAATCATAAATCTTAATGCTTTAAATCGATCTTTGGTGTGTGTGTGTTTATGATCTTTGTACAAATTAATACCAGATTCTCATATGTTTGCTTTTTATCTCTTTCTACTGACGTAGACTAACACTTCATCAAAGATCATGTAGGACTTTATTAAGCTTGTAAGGAAAGGCTTAGGTAAAATAGGATAAAGGATACATTTCAGCTTAATTCACCCATAGGCACTTTTCATTGTTCTTGATCATTCTTTTTCTTTTCAAGAGCCATTCACAACAATTTTAAGACACATACCCCTTTTCATGCCATTTTATCTATTTACACAACTTTTTGCTTTTTTTTTTCAATTTCACTAATACAACCTAATTTAAACATAGCTTAAATATTTCCTAAAACAATTTGATGCACATGCCTATGTATTAAGGGTTAATCATGGTTTTTCCTATTAGGCTAGCCTAAATAATGTTGCACTGAAAAGAAATGTGTATATCAGTTAGGTTTAAATGGGGTAAACTAAGGATATAGAAAAGTATGCTTAGAAAGGCTCAAACAATCCAAAGATGGCTTGAATCATCTCGTTAACTTAGTTTTGTCTAAGATTTCACCTCAAGAGAGAATCAAAGAAATTCTAGGCTTTTAGACATAACCGTAATTTATGTAAAAATAAACCGTGTATAAATTAGCAATACTACTCAAAGTAAGAGATCAAATGCTCAGAATTTTGAAGATCACATCCTAACAATGAGAAAAATAAAAAAGTCTAATGATAAAATTAAATCATGCTTATATTTTCCCAAAAATCAAGATCAATCAATACCTACATTCTCATCATTAGATAAGGATTTCATCATAATAAGCATAAAACATCTTAAACATAAGACAACCTAAACACTTAAACATAATACACTATTAAATCACAAAGATAGACAAAAAAATCAAATAAATAAAATAAAAAATAGTTTTCAAATTAGCAATACAACTCAAAGCAAGAGATGAAATACTTAGAATTTTAAAAATCACATCCTAATAATGAGAAAAAAATAAAAGAATCTAATCACAAAATCAAATCATGCTTATTTTTAGCCAAGAATCAAGATCTATGTTCTCATCATTAGATAAAGATTTCATCATAATAAGCATAAAACATCTCAAGCATAAGACAACCTACACACTTAAACATAATAGACTTTTAAATAAAAATAATAGCAAAAGAAACTAAAAATAAAATAAAAACTAAAAATAAAAAATTATGCAAAAAAAAAACTACCCTAGACTAATTCGAGACAACAAAAATAAAAACCTCACCCTTATACTTAAAATTAATATTTTCCTCAATGTTTATACTTAAAAAAAAGGAAAGAATAAGAAACTCTCATTTATGATGAAAAAATCTCGAGCGAAGCTCTAATTATCCTCTTCAACCTCATGATGTCACCAAAGTTGGTGGGAGGCTAAAAAAATAATATAAAAAATCAAAACAAATAATAATAATAATAATAAGGTAAAGAAAAAGAGATTTGAGAACTTAGGTTGCCTTTTAGAAAGCGTTTGATATATAGTTGTCAGCTTTACTATCTTTAATTGGTTGGCTAAATTTCATAGGACCTTGACGACCAAACTTACCTCCCAAAAGATGTTTGAAACTTTGCCCATTCACCTTAAACTTCCTAGACCATTTTGTGTTTGCAATTGGCCACCCTAATGCTCTTTCTTAGTTTTTCAAGTGTGTTGGCAAAGGCTCACGCTCAAACAAAAGTGGTTTTTGAATGAAAGGATTTAAAGATAAAGTTGCAATAGTTAAAAACTTCAATGGTTTGACATAAGGAATAAAAATAATGGAATGTGGTTATGCCTTTAACAACTTCGAACACCCAATAAAGTTAATGTCTTCCCACTTAGAAGTTGAAATCAAGGATGCCTTGAATGGAATGGTGGAATGACTCTTTATGAAAACCTCATTGGATGCACTCTCCACCATATTAACTGCACAATACTCATCATATTCTTTAGGAAAGGATGATTATGGGGCTGGTTCTTTTCTTCTTAGACCTCTTCATCATGTTTATCAACCATAATTTCATCTTCAATTAATTTGTTTAGCAATTCAAGTTCCCTGCTATCCCCTTCTATCTTTTTATCATTAATAAGATTTATCTCAATGTTACATGGTAAAGTTTCCTAAGAACAGTTGTAAATGGCATTAACGAGCTAGCCCATTTGTGTCTTAAGATTCCTAAAAGATATTGCTTGATCTTGAAGGATAGCATTTAAATTCCTAAAGAATGCTATTTGATCTTGATGGAGAGCATCTAAATCCACCATATATTACATAAACATCTCTTCCAATGATGGCTTCTCTTTTGGAATAGGAAATTAGGCCAATGGTAGAAAACTTAGAGGAAAAGTTGGTTCAGCTAAATATGAGGGCCATTGAGTGTTGCACTAAGAAAAATTTAAGTGATCACTCCAATCTGGATTTTAGTTGTTGGAATAAAAATTATCCTACTGCATATTATAGTTTCCAACATATTGAATGGATTTAACATAAATTAGGTAACGATCACTAATATGTCCTTTCTTCATAATTTACACGTTATGAACAGGCTTTAGATAGCACGTGCACTTTCCAATTTTTTAAACTTCTTAGAAATTGTAGCCAATTATGTAGATATGGCATTTAAGGTGTTCTTTTATTCAATTTACTCATATTACCATTAATAATTATAAAACGCGATCTCTTTAAATTATCTAAAAAATAAAAACTAAAAATAAAATAAAATAAAATAAATAGACAAATAAATAAATAAAAAGTTTGAATTAAGACTATAATTGCTTTGTATTGATATTAACAAATATCGTAAAACAATTCCTTGGCAATGATGCCAAAAACTTGTTGTCGGATTTCCATGCAAGTGCACATATGGTAAACAAGTAATATAGTGAAAAAGTAAAGTGTTAGTCCTATGAGGAATTGATACCAAGTTTCTTAAGTACTTAATCTTATTAAAATAAATGATTAAAAATTAAAAATTAAAAATAAATAATAATAATAAAGCAAATAATAAATAATAAATGTTAAAAATATGGGATTATAATTTCCCTTAACACTTCATTTAAATTTGTTTTACCTTCCTAACTTGAATAATGATAATAAGTTATTAACCTAGAGTTTTAATTTAGTTATAAGTATCTTTCGATAGTCTTGTAAAAATATCTTTCTTAACCAATTTACTATATTCCTATGCAAATTAAATTAAAAAAAAACTTAATAAGCTTAGACTCTAATTTGGTTATGTATGACATGCTTGTACATTCCAATCTAACATGTAGATTATAGACACCTCATTTTGTCCAGACCAGTTTTTGGTATCTTAGGAGTTAGCTAAAAGGTGACAAAATCAAAAAAATAGAAATAAAGCTAGGGGATGATCACCAGGTGATGTATCTCCTAGTGACAAAGTTTTTTTAGGGAAGGCCTAAAATGCCTATGGACCACTTTAAAGAAAAATTCAGAAACATGGCAATTTTCCTCTTTTCGTGACTAAGATAAGATAAGTCAAGGAACCAAAGGTATGCAGGGGTCATATGGGTGCTTAAACACTGTCACAGGGCTTTCACATTACCAAAATTTTGAATTTCCATGTGTAGTATCAATACATGAGGGTTTGGTATCGATACCTAGCATGATGTCGCAACGTACCCTGGGGTGGATCCTCGCTGATCTAGGGGTGTGCACGACTTAGAATATTTTCCTGACTTGGAAATGTTTTCTTGACTGAAACTTTTTTTTGGCGATGTGATGAGAACGAGAATGTATGGATTCTCAACTTGTGGTACAGTGAAGGGACCATAAGATGAATCACTTATCTTATTAGTCTCGGATGACCATCATGAAATGGTCATTACTTGGAGTCACCACCGATTATTTTGGGCTAGGCATGATCGGATGCCTATTGAAACCTATGTTTTGAGTTAGGAAACTCAAAACATCGATCCCATGGTCTACATAATGGAAAGATTCACCATTTGGGTTTGGGAGTTGGTTACGGGCGATGAGGTATGAACCTCTTCGCGATGCCCAAAATCGGTAGCTTCCTAGCTATGTCTTATCTCAGTTTTGATTCTTTCAATCTTAATTTATCATTATTTCAACATAACCCTCTTTTAATGTATGCATCTTATAGAAATACAAACTCAGGTTTTGATGAAAAGATTTAATCTCATATATGCCCCAGAAAGATCAAGAATATAGAGATTTTCAATAAAATGACCTCCAGATTTTACTTTGAAAATGGAATGTTCCACTTTGGGCATTGGAGAGATACCCACGCGGAACATTACCTTTAATTTTATTTGAAATGTTTTGAAAACATCAATGCCTATAATCATCACAAATAAATCATGTTAGTAAGGCAATAAATGAAGTAACATAACACGGATCATTGAATTCAATATTAATGAAAAAGAATGGAGTATTGAAATTTATCTTGCAATTGTCATTGATTATTTAGGAATAACCAAATTGATAATTTTTAGACGTATCTGGGTTTCTTGATTAAACAAGGTTTGTTTGACATATTCATAGAAGCCCGAGAAAGAGGAAAAAAAATTAATTATAGTTGGAAGATAGGGTTAGAGTATCCCTTCGAAAAGGTGGGATTGGATTATCCTCGTGGATGATAAATAATTTTGACAAAGGAGGATTTTTTTTAATCTTGACAATTTTAAAAAATGGGGTTGGAGTATCCCCAAAAGTGACATATCTGACACTTTGTAATGAAGTCGAGTTTGAAAAATTTAGTTGATAAAACCTTGTGATTTAGAAGATGGGTGAGCATTTTGATGACTTTTGGTGAAAGAAATTATTGTGAATAAGGATAGTAAAGATGTAAAATATGTTCGTGCCTTGATACAAGCCTATGGGAGGTCAAAGCATATTCTCGAGTCTAATCGGGTTAGAGACATTTGAATGTCTTGAGACGAAATTTGGGAATACAACTCGATTTTGACCAAAACCAAAAACAGGGGACAGCATCACGCTATCTTGCTTCCCGAATTTATTCTAAATTGATTCGAAGGATTTAGAAGGCGAACAAGACACCGTTAGAAAGGTAACTCGATGAGGGTCATCCTAAAAATATTCCCATTACCCCAAAGAGTCACTTTCTGGGGGAATAAATTTTCAAGTTTGGATTAATTTCACTGCTGGCAGAGCATACGAGGGACAAGGTGTGTCAAAATTTGAAAAATCACCCTAGACTCATTTGGTATCAAAAAATTGCAAACAATACCTTTCAGAAAAGGGGATTTCATGAACCTTTTAGAAAAATGTTTGAAAAATTTGGAAAAATCATTTAGTGGGCCTGAACTGCCCAACCAAAATACATGTTCGCATTTTAGAGGTTCAAGACAGTTTAGATTTGAAAAATCATAACTCTCTCATCCGAAATGATCCAGAGGTGAATAAGACATTGTTTTAAAGATAATTTGACATGTTTTGACAAAAAAATATCAAAAATTCATGAAAAATTGTATAAGATTTTAAAGTGATTTTTCAATTTGCAACAGTTGTGCTGCCAGCAGGGGAGAAAGCAAAGCAGGGGATATCTTTTATTTTTTTATATCTATGGGTCCAAACTCGAGTCATGGACATTCGAATGTCTATGACTGAAGGGAAATAGTGGCATGAGCATCACAAGCTCATTTGCACAGCCCCAGAGTAGTTTGGGACAATGAAACAACCCGTTGATCATACCACTTAAGGTTTTAACTCAAGAAAAAGGCACAAACATTTATGGAATAATTGTATGACCATTTTCATTTCAAAATTAGAAGATTTAAGCTTGTTTAACCAAGATTCCAGATCTGGAAAACTTAATTTTCCCCAAGATATTTTGCTAGTTTTAAGGAAAATGCTAAGTCCATGCTAATCCTCATTGGTTGAGGTTAACATGCTTGGCTTAGGGGGGTTTAAAAAAATCAATTTTTATCAGCCATCAGACATGTATTTTGACAACAAACATACAAGTGGATGGCACATAACATGAATGGGATGCTAATTTTACTAATGGCCTAGACAAAGAAAGTGTGCACTTTGACAACAAAAATGTTATGGATGCTGAAATGACAATGATACATGCAAGTTAATGTGTAAATGTACTTGAAATATGTTAGGCTAATGATTCATACGTGGATTAAGGATAACAAGATGCATGGACATGGCATAAAATGCATGAGCAAGAGATATCAAATTAACAAGGATGAAATGAGGCATTTTACACATAAAAGAGGCATTAAGGTATCCAAATCTTAAACTACCATAACCAAATGCCACAATAATGCATGATAATCCTAAGAGGGTGATGGAAACATAGAAAGCTCACTAAAGTGATGAAGGTGCTGAAAAACAAAAAATGTAAGTGATAAAATAGGAAGTTATACCAACAAAACTTCAAATAGTTGGAGCAACAGAGATGGCTTGAAAATCCCTCCTTTCCTTGTTGTAAATAAGCAAGAAAAATAAAGAAACAATGAGGTTTTAGTTATAGTATGGATAAGGGTGGTTTTTAGAATGTGTAGAGGTTGAGAGTGAGTGTTTTGGGGCTGTTTTTGGCTGGTGGTTGAAGAGCTACGGGATTTGGTTTTTTTTATGTGAATGTGTTTTTGGAAGCTGAAACAAGCTGGAATCTAACTTTTTTTGCTGAGATAGAAGTGGTCCATTTATACCAGCCTTTTGGAGCAAAATTGGAGGTGTTTTTGGCCATTTCTCAAGAGGGACAAGGTGATGTCAGCATGATGGCTATAGGGTGGCTGTAGGGAGCCATTTGCTACCAATGTGATGGGCATAGGGTGGTTGGTTTAAATTGCAAAATGATTTTCTAGCAAATAGGGTGGTTGATGGTGACATTGGCCAATAACTAGGGAGGAGTAGGGTGATCAAATGACATTGATCCTTTTGATCCAATTGAGACTTAAAAAATGTTTTGATTTATTTAAAATCTAAATTTATAATTTGACATGTGTTTTAATCTTTCCTGATGCAAAGAAACAAGTTAAAATTGAGTTTTGGATCAATGGTGGATGAGTCAAAAGTGCTCGGACCATGAAAATGGCCTGCATGCATAATGTATCGATACATTGCATAATGTATCGATACATTGCATAATGTATCGATACATTTGGTCCAAAAACCTTGATGGTATCGATACAATGAACATGGTATCGATACAATGATCATTGTATCGATACTATGAACCATTGTATCGATACATGTTGCTATGTATTGATACATTTTTTTACAAAATGCATGTTTCGATCCTAGCATGGCCTAGTATTGATACATGAGGTCCTGTATCGATATAGAGGCCGATACATCTACATTTTGTATCGATACAAATGGGGACATTTCAAATTTTTGGCATGTTAGAGCATTGTATCGATACATGAGAACCATGTATCGACACATTCAAGTAAAATTATGAATTTTCTCATATCTTTTATCCCCGGATGCCTTGAACTACGTCATTTGATGCCACATCTTTGTATTTACCTTTGATATGATCCCTAGGCCTCATTGACCTCCTTGAAATACTTTTTCATCGGGCATCGCCCCCTCTTATGTCCATGCTTCAGATTGCTCAAAATTAGCCTGGATAAAATAAGGTGTCTACACATGAGTGTATCGATACAATTCTTGGCAGTAGCTAATATTATGATTTTTGGCGAAATGTATCGATACACAAGCATGAGTATTAATACAAGTCCATAGAGTATTGATACAGGTCTCAAAGTCTTGAGACTGGAAATAACTTGTGCTTTTAGTATCGATACAAATATCCCTATATTGATACTCATGCATAATTGCCTTGAGTATCGATACAGAGTGATATGTATTGATACATACAGGCCATTTTGGCTACTTCGAGCCACCTTTCATCTTTCGCATTACCCATTCAAAATTTGATTTAAATATGTTTTTGCACCAATGAACCATCATATAACATTTCAAACCTTAACTATGGGTTCGTTAATGGATTCTAACAAATTTTTGGAGTCCAAACAATTAATGACAAAGGTCACTTTCAGAAAATATATGGGTGTAAGAGGGTGGCAGGCATATCTCTAGCTTGTAGGCTTTCACAGCCTTTCTGCCCACTTAATCAGCATGGTAGAACTAATAAAAAGGAAGTAAACTGAACATGACAGCCAAAGATATGCCCTACTACAGAAGAAAAATTAATAAGGCCCTTTGCATTATCTTCTAAAAAGGGGGGTTGAACCAAAAGAATAGGTTATCTTAGAGGAAGCTACCTTAGAAAAAAAATAGCTACCTTAGAGAGAAAAAAACTCTCCAACAATGCCAAAAAACTCTTCACCCATCCCTACAAATCCTCCAGCCATTCTCAGCCCTAAAAACATTGTTTCATTAACTTCCATACTCCATTCCTATAGCTACCCTAAACCATCACTGGAAAACCTTTAGGAACCCAACTTTCCACACATTTTGATCTTTAAAAAGCCTCACCATCAACCATACCACTAAGAGGCTACTTATTTTCATCCTTTTCTTGCTAAATAATAGCAAGAAGAAGGAATAAATTGAGCCTACAGCCACTGCTCTGAAAAAAAAAGAAGTTCAAGCTTTTTGGTATATCCCCTCTACCTTGATTTTTTTACTTTCTATTTTGTCATTAACATTATCTTAGTAAACCCTTTTTATGCTTTTACGGCCACTTTAGGACTCCCATGCATTTTTATGGCTTTGGTTGTGGTAGTTTAGGATCTTGATGTTTTCCTTGGTGCCTACATGCTGTTTGGTCAACTAAGTATGTTC
>JBBYHL010462821.1:0-14535 GCA_038381835.1 Adansonia madagascariensis | reverse complement strand
GATGAACTTTGATTATAAGAAAAATGGTGGAAAGAAAAGCTTTTCTTGCAAATCCAAAGCATCAATATTGTGTATCCTAATGTAGAGAGCATGATTGTAGTGCCCAATCACAAAAAGACTGGAGATTATTAGGAGAATCCAAGTTTGACTTATTTGGCCTTCAAACTTTGATTATAAGGAAATGGTGGAAAGAAATCCTTTTCTTGCTAAACCAAGGCATGAAGATCATGTATCACAATGTAGAGAACATGATTGTAGTGCAAATAACAAAAGGAATAGAGATTATTACAAGTATCCTAATTTGCCTCATTTCATGGATGAACATTAATTGTAAGGAAAATGGTGGAAGAAAATGCTTTTCTCGCAAATCCAAAGCATCAAGATCATTTATCCAAAAATGGAGAACAAAATTGTGGTGCGAATAGCAAAAAGAATAGAGATTATTATGAGTATCCAAGTTTGTCTCATTTGACGGATGAACTTTGATTATAAGGTAAATAATTTGCAACAAAAGCTTTTCTTGCAAATCCAGAGCATCAATATTGAGTATCCTAAAGAGGAGAACATGATTGTAGTGCCAATAACAAAAGGGATTTAGATTATTACAAGTATCAATTTTTTCTTGCAAATCCAATGCATCAAATCATGTATCGTAATGTGGAGAACATGATTGTAGTGCCAATAACAAAAAGGATGGAGATTATTGCGAGTATCCATGTTTGTCTCATTTAAGAGGTGAACTTTGATTACAAGGAAAATGATTTGTAAGAAAAGCTTTTCTTGCAAATCCAAAGCATCAATGTCGAGTATCCCAATGGGAACATGATTGTAGTGCCCATAACAAAAAGAATGGAGATTATTATGAGTAT
This sequence comes from Adansonia madagascariensis, assembly GCA_038381835.1. Taxonomy (NCBI): domain Eukaryota; kingdom Viridiplantae; phylum Streptophyta; class Magnoliopsida; order Malvales; family Malvaceae; genus Adansonia; species Adansonia madagascariensis. Next base: position 13,666 of record JBBYHL010462821.1, on the reverse strand, counting down.
CCAAGTTTACCTCATTTCATTGATAAACTTTGATTATAAGGAAAATACTAGAAAGAAATAGTTTTCATGCAAATCCAAAGAATTAATATCATGTATCCCAATAAGGAGAATATGATTGTAATGCCACTAGCAAAAGAATGGAGATTATTACGAGTATCAAAGTTTGTCTCATTTCACAATGTACATTAATTATATAGAAAATGGTGGAAAGAAAAGCTTTTCTTGCAAATCCAAAGCATCAGTACCATGTATCCCAATGTGGAGAACTTGATTATAGTGCCACTAAAAAGAAGAATGGAGATTATTACAAGTATCCAAGTTTGTATCATTTCATGGATAAACTTTGATCATAAGGAAAACAGTCAAAAGAAAAGTTTTTCTTGCAAATCCAAAGCATCAATATCGTGTATCCCAATGTGGAAAGCACGGTTGTAGTGCCCAACCACAAAAAAAGTGGAGATTATTATGAGTATCCAAGTTTCTATCATTTCATATATGAACATTAATTATAAAGAAAAATGGTGGAAAGAAAAGCTTTTCTTGAAAATCTAAAGCATCAATACAATGTCTCTCAATGAGGAGAACATGATTGTTGTACCCATAACAAAAAGAAGAGACATTATTACAAGTACCCAAGTTTGTCTTATTTCATTATTATACATTGATAATAAGGAAAATGGTGGAAAGAAAAGCTTTTCTTGCAAGTCCAAAGCATTAATACCATGAATCCCAAAGTGAAAAACATGATTGTAGTGCCAATAGCACTTATGAGTACCAAAGTTTGTTTCTTTTCACAGATGAACTTTGATTATAAGGATAATGATGGAATGAAAAGCTTTTTTTGCAAATCCAAAACATCAATATCGTGCATCCCAATGAGGAGAACATGATTGTAGTGCCCATAATGAAAAAAATGGAGATTATTACGAGTATCCAAGTTTGCCCCATTTCATGAATGGACTTTGTTGAAAAAGAAAATGGTTGAAAGAAAAGCTTTTCTTGCAAATCAAAAGCATCAATATCGTGTATCCTAATGAGTGGAACATGATTGTTGTGCCTATAATAAAAAGAACGGAGATTGTTATGAGTATCCAAGTTTAACTCATTTCATGGATGAACTTTGATTATAAGGAAAATACTGGAAAGAAATGGTTTTCTTGCAAATCCAAAGCATCAATATTGTGTATCCTAATAAGAAGAATATGATTGTAGTGCCACTAGCAAAAGAATGGAGATTATTACAAGTATCAAAGTTTGTCTTATTTCACGAATGAACATTACCTATACAGAAAATGGTGGAAAGAAAAGCTTTTCTTGTAAATCCAAAGCATCAATACCATGTATCCCAATGTGAAGAACTTGATTGTAGTTTCACTAAAAGGAAGAATAGGGATTATTACAAGTATCCAAGTTTGTATCATTTCATGGACTAACTTTGATTATAAGGAAAACGATCAAAAGAAAAGTTTTTCTTACAAATCCAAAGCATCTATATCATGTATCCCAATTTAGAAGGCACGGTTGTAGCGCCCAACCATAAAAAAGTGGAGATTATGATTAGTATCCAAGTTTCTATCATTTCACGAATGAACATTAATTATAAAGAAAAATGGTGGAAAGAAAAGCTTTTCTTGCAAGTCCAAAGCATCAATACCATGAATCCCAAAATGAAGAACATGATTGTAATGCCAATAGCAATTACGAGTATCAAAGTTTATCATGATTGTAATGCCAGTAGCAATTACGAGTATCAAAGTTTATCTCTTTTCATGGATGAACTTTGATTATAAGGAAAATGATGGAATGAAAAGCTTTTCTTGCAAATCCAAAACATCAATATCATGCATCCCAACGAGGAGAACATGATTGCAGTGCCCATAATAAAAAGAATAGAGATTATTATGAGTATTTAGGTTTGCCTCATTTTGCAAATAAACTTTATTAATAAAGAAAATGGTAGAAAGAAAAGCTTTTCTTGTAAATCAAAAGCATCAATATCGTGTATCCTAATGAGGAGAACATGATTGTTGTGCCCATAATAAAAAGAATAGAGATTATTATGAGTAGCCAAGTTTATCTTTTTCCACAGATAAACATTAAGTATAATGAAAATGGTGAGAAGAAAAGCTTTTCTCACAAATCCAAACCATCTATACTGTATATCCCAATGAGGAAAACATGATTGTTGTGCCTATAACAAAAAAAATGGACATTATTACGAGTATCCAAGTTTATCTCATTTCATCGGTATGAATTGATTATAAGGAAAATTATGGAAAGAAAAGCTTTTCTTGCAAATCCAAAGCTTCAAGATCATGTCCTATGTGGAGAACATGATTGTAGTGCCAATAACAAAAAGGATTGAGATTATTACGAGTATCAAGTTTGTCTTATTTCACAGATGAACTTTAATAATAAGGAAAACAGTGAAAAAAAAATCATTTCTTACTAAACCAAAGCATCAATATCGTGTATCCTAATAAGGAGAACATGATTGTAGCACCCATAACAAAAGGAATGGAGATTATTATGAGTATGCAAGTTTGTCTCATTTCACAAATAAACTTTAATAGTAAGGAAAATGGTGGAAAGAAAAGCTTTTCTTGCCAAATCAAAGCATCAATATCGTGTATCCCAATGAGGTGAACATGATTTTAGTGCCCATTAAGAAAAAGAATGGAGATTATTACGAATATTCGTGCTTGTCTCATTTCGTGGATGAACATTAATTATAAGGAAAATAATGGAAATGAAAGTTCTTCCTGCAAATCAAAAGCATTAATATCGTTTATCCCAATAAGGAGAACATGATTGTAGTGCCCATAACAAAAAGAATGGAGATTATTATAAGTATCCAAGTTTGCCTCATTTCACAAATGAACTTTTTTTATAAAGAAAATGGTAGAAGTAAAAGCATTTCTTGCAAATCGAAAGTGCCAATATCTTGTATGCCGATGAGCAGAACATGATTGTAGTGCCAATAACAAAAAGAATAGAGATTATTATGAGTATCAAGCTTTTTTGCAAATACAAAGCATCAATATCATGTATCCCAATGAGAAGAACATGATTTTTGTACCTAAGTTTGTCTTATTTCATAGATGAACATTAATTAAAAGGAAAATGATAGAAAGAGAAGCTTTTCTTGCAAATCCAAATCATCAATATAGTCCATCCAAATATGGAGAACATGATAGTAGTGCCACTAAAAAAAAGAATAGAGATTATTACACGTATCCAAGTTTGTATCATTTCACGTATATACCTTGATTATAAGGAAAATGATGGAAATAAAAGCTTTTCTTGCAAATCCAAAGCATCGATATTGTGCATCCCAATGAGGAAAACATGATTGTTGTGCCCATAATAAAAATAATAGAGGTCATTATGAGTATCCAAGTTTGTCTCTTTTCATGAATAAACATTTATTATAAGGCAAATGGTGGAAAGAAAAAGCTTTTCTAGCAAATCCAAAGCGTCAAGATCATGTATCCCAAAGTGCAGAACATTATTGCACTACCGACAACAAAAAAGATGGAAATTATTATGAGTATCCAAGTTTGTCTAATTTCACGGATGAACTTTGATTGTAAGGAAAATAATGGAAAGGAATGCTTTTCATGCAAATTAAAACCATCAATATCGTGTATCCCAACATGGAGAACATGATTGTGTGCCCATAACCAAAAGAACGGAGACTATTATGAGTACCCATGTTTGTCTCATTTCATGAATGAACATTAATTATAAGGAAAATGGTAAAAAAAAAAAGTCATTCTTGCAAATCCAAAGCATCAATGCCGTGCATCCCAATGTAGAGAACATGATTGTAGTGCTACTATTAAAAAGAAGGGAGATTATTACAAGTATCCAAGTTTGTATCATTTCATAGATATACATTGGTTATAAGGAAAATGGTGGAAAAAAAAGCTTTCCTTGCAAATCCAAAGGATCAATATCATGTATCCCAACGAGGAAAACATGATTGTTATGCCTATAACAAAAAGAATAGAGACTATTATGAGTATCCAAGTTTGTCTCTTTTCACAGATATACATTGATTATAAGGAAAATGGTGGAAAGAAAACCTTTTCTTCCAAATCTAAAGCATCAATATCGTGTATCCTAATAAGGAAAACATAATTGTAGTGCCACTAGCAAAAAGAATGGAGATTATTACGAGTATCAAAGTTTGTCTTATTTCATGGATGAACATTAATTATGAGGAAAATTGTAGACAGAAAAGCTCTTCTTGCAAATCCAAAGCATTAATATCGTGTACCCAATATGGAGAACATGATTGTAGTGCCACTAATAAGTCGAACAAGGATTATTACAAGTATCCAAGTTTGTATCATTTCATGGATGAGCTTTAATCATAAGGAAAATGGCCTAAAGAAAATTTTTTCTTGCAAATCCAAAGCATTAGCATCGTGTATCCCAATGTGGAGGACATGGTTGTAGCACCTATCACAAAAAGAATGGAGATTATTATAAGAATCTAAGTTTACCTCATTTCACGGATGAACTTTGATTATAAGGAAAATAGTGGAAAGAAAAGGTTTTCTTGCAAATCAAAAGCATCAATATCATGTATCCCAATAAGGAGAATATGATTATAGTGCCACTAGCAAAAAGAATGGAGATTATTACGAGTATCAAAGTTTATCTCATTTCATGGATGAACATTAATCATAAGGAAAATGGTGGAAAGAAAAGCCTTTCTTGCAAATCGAAAGCATCAAGATCATGTATCCTAATGTGGGGAACATGATTGCAGTGCCAATAACGAAAATAATAGTGATTATTATGAGTATCCAAGTTTATCTCATTTCACAGATGAACGTTAATGATAAGGAAAATGGTGAAAAAAAAAAGCTTTTCTTGCAAATCCAAAGTATCAATATCATGTATCCCAATGTGGAGGACATGATTATCGTGCTTATAACAAAAAAAATTGAGATTATTTCGAGTTTCCAAGTTTGTTTCAATTTATAGATGAACTTTGATTATAAGTAAAATGGTGCAAAGAAAGGCTTTTCTTGCAAGTCCAAAGCATCAATATCATGTATCCCAATGAGGAGATCATGATTGTAGTGCCCATAACAAAAAAAAGGATATTATTGTGAGTATCCAAGTTTGTCTCATTTCACAGATGGACATTAACTATAAGCAAAATGGTTGAAAGAGAGCTTTTCTTGCAATCCAAAGCATCAAGATCATGTGTCCCAACGTAGAGAATATGATAGTAATACCAAAAACAAAAAGAATGGAGATTATTACAATTATCGAAGATTGCCTCATATCACAGATGAGCATTAATTACAAGAAAAATGGTGGAAAGAAAAACTTTTCTTGCAAATCTAAAGCCTGAAGATCATGTATCCCAATATGGAGAGCATGATTGTAGTGCCAATAATAAAAAGAATAGAGATTATTATGAGTATCCAAATTTATCTCATTTCATAGATGCATTTTAAGTATAGGGAAAATAATGGAAAGAAAAGCTCTTCTTGCAAATCCAAAGCATCAATATCATGTATCCTAATAAGGAGAACATGATTGTAGTGAGCATAACAAAAGGTATGGAGATTATTATGAGTATCCAAGTTTGCCTCATTTCATAAATGAACTTTGATTATGAGGAAAATAGTGGAAAGAAAAGCTTTTCTTGCAAATCCAAAGCATCAATATCATGTATCCCAATGAGGAGAACATGATTGTAGTGCCCATAACAAAAAGAACGTAGATTATTATGAGCATCCATGTTTGTTTCATTTCATAGATGAACTTTGATTATAAGCAAAATGGTGGAAAGGAAAGCTTTTCTTACAAATTCAGAGCATCAATATCGTGTATCCCAATATAGTGAGCATGATTGTAGTGCCCAATCACAAAAAGAGTAGAGATTATTACGAGAACCCAAGTTTGGCTTATTTGACTGTCAAACTCTGATTATAAGGAAAATGGTGGAAAGAAAACCTTTTCTTGCTAAACCAGGGCATCAAGATCATGTATCACAATGTGGAGAACATGATTGTCATGCCAATAACAGAGATTATTACAAGTATCCAAGTTTGTTTCAATTCATAGATAAACTTTGATTATAAGGAAAATGGTGAAAAAAATGCTTTTCTTGCAAATCCAAAGCATCAATATATTGTATCCTAGTGAGGAGATCATGACTGTAATTCCCATAACAAAGAGAATTGCGATTATTGCGAGTATCCAAGTTTGTCTCATTTCATGGATAGGCATTAACTATAAGGAAAATGGTTGAAAGAAAAGCTTCTCTTACAAATCCAAAGCATCAAAGTCGTGTATCCCAATGTAGAGAACATGATTGTAGTGTCAATAACAAAAAGAATGGAGATTATTATGATTATCCAAGGTTATCTCATTTCATGGATTAACATTAATTACAAGGAAAATGGTGGAGAGAAAAGCTTTTCTTGTAAATCCAAAGCATCAAGATCATGTATCCCAATGTGGAGAACACAATTGTAGTACCAATAACAAAAATAATGGAGATTATTGTGAGCATTCAAATTTATCTCATTTCACTGATGAACTTTGATTATACGAAGAACAATGGAAAGAAAAGCTTTTTTCACAAATCCAAAGCATCAATATCATGCATCCTAATAAGGAGAACATGATTATAGTGCCTATAACAAAAGGTATGGAGATTATTACGAGTATCCATGTTTGCCTCAAATGAACTCTGATTATGAGGAAAATAGTGGAAATTAAAGCTTTTCTTGTAAATCAAAAGCATCAATATCATATATCCCAATGAGGAGAACATGATTGTAGTGCCCATAACAAAAAGAATGGAGATTATTACATGTATCCAAGTTTGTCTCATTTTATGGATAAATGTTGATTATATGGAAAATGATGGAAAGAAAAGCTTTTCATGCAAATTTGAAGCATCAATATCCTGTATCCCAATGAGAATATGTTTGTAGTGCCCATAACAAAAAGAATGGAGATTATTACTCGTATCAAAGTTTATCTCATTTCATGGAAGAACATTAATTATAAAGAAAATGGTGAAAAAAAAAGCTTTTCTTGCAAATCCATAGCAGCCATATCATATACCCCAATATGGAGAACATGATTATAGTGCCAATAACAAAAAGAATGGAGATTATTATGAGTATCCAAGTTTGTCTGATTTCATGAATGAACATTAATTATAAGGAAAATAGTGGAAATATAAGCTTTTCTTCCAATCCAAAGCATCAAGATCGTGTCTCCCAATATGGAGGACATGATTGTAGCGCCAATAACGAAAAGGATGAAGATTATTATAAGTATCCAAGTTTGTTTCATTTCACAAATGAACTTTGATTATAAGGAAAATGGTGGAAAAAAGAGCTGTTCCTGAAAATCTGAAGCATCAATATCGCGTATCACAATGTGGAGAAGAAGATTATCAGTAACAAAAAAAAATGGAGATTATTATGAGTATCCAACTTTGTTTCATTTCATGGATGAACTTTGATTTAAGGAAAACGGTGAAAAGAAAAGCTTTTCTTGCAAATCCAAATCATCAATATCGTGTATCCTAATGTAGAGAGCATGATTGTAGTGCCGAATCACAAAAAGAGTAGAGTTATTACAAGAATCTAAGTTTGACTTATTTGACTGTCAAACTTCGATTATAAGGAAAATGGTGGGAAGAAAACCTTTTCTTGCTAAACCAAGGCATCAAGATCATCTATCACAATGTGGAGAATATGATTGTAGTGCCAATAATAAAAGGAATGGAGATTATTACGAGTATCCTAGCTTGCTTTATTTCATGGATAAACATTAATTATAGGGAAAATGGTGGAAAGAAATGTTTTTCTTACAAATCTAAAGCATCAAGTTTGTTTATCCTAATATGGAGAACAGGATTGTGGTGCTAATAGCAAAAAGAATGGAGTTTATTACGAATATCCAAGTTTGTCTAATTCCTCAGATAAACTGTGATTATGAGGAAAATGGTGGAAAGAAAAGCTTTTCTTGCAAATCCAAAGCATCAATATCATGTACCCCAACGAGGAGAATATGATTGTAGTGCCCATAACAAAAAGAATGGAGATTATTATGAGTATTCAAGTTTGCCTCATTTCATAGATAAACATTAATTATAAGGAAAATGGTGGAAAGAAAAGCTTTCCTTGCAAATCCAAAGCATTAATATCATGTATCCCAAAGTAGAGAACATTTTTGTCGTGCCAATAATAAAAAAAAATGGAGACCATTACGAGTATCCATGTTTGTTCCATTTCAAGGATGAACTTTGATTATATGGAAAATGGTGGAAAAAAAAGCTTTTCTTGCAAATCCAAAGCATCAATATCATATATCCCATTAAGGGGAACATGATTGTAGTGCCTATAACAAAAAGAATGGAGATTATTACGAGTATCCAAGTTTGTCTCATTTCTCAGATAGATATTAACTATAGGGAAAGTGGTGGAAAGAGAAACTTTTCTTGCAAATCCAAAGCATCAAGATCATGTATCCCAATGTGGAGAACATGATTGTAGTTCCAATAACAAAAAGAATAGAGATTATTACAATTATCCAGGATTATCTCATTTCACGGGTGCAAAGCAAAGCTTTTCTTGCAAATCCAAAGCATCAGGATCGTGTCTCCCAATATGAAGAACATGGTTATAGTGCCAGTAACAAAAAAAATACAGATTATTCTGAGTATCCAAGTTTGTTTTTTTCAAGGATGAACCTTGATTATAAGGAAAATGGTGGAAAGAAAGCTTCTTTTGCAAATCTGAAGCATCAAAATCATGTATCGCAATATGAAGAACATGATTGTAGTGCCAATAACAAAAAGAATGGAAATTATTATGAGCATCCAAGTTTGTTTCATTTCATGAGTAAACTTTGACTATAAGGAAAATGGTGGAGAGAAAAGCTTTTCTTGCATATCCAAAGCATCAATATCCTGTATCCCAATAAGGGAAACATGATAGGAGTTCCCATAACAAAAAGAATGAAGATTATTATGAGTATCCAAGTTTGTCTCATTTCACGGATGAACTTTGATTATAAGGAAAATGGTGGAAAGAAGAGCTATTCCTGCAAATACAAAGCATCAATATCGTGCATCATAATGTGGAGAACGTGATTGTAGCACCAATGACAAAAAGAATGGAGATTATTATGAGAATCCAAGTTTGTTTCATTTCATGGATGAACTTTAATTATAAGGAAAATGATGGAAAGAAAAGCTTTTCTTGAAAATCCAAAGAATCAATATCTTGTATCCCAATCTAGAGAGCATGATTATAGTGTGTAATCATAAAAATAGTGGAAATTATTATGAGAATCCATGTTTGACTCATTTGACTATCAAACATTGATTATAAGGAAAATGGTGGAAAGAAAACCTTTTCTTGCTAAACCAAGGCATAGAGATCATGTATCACAATGTGGAGAACATGTTTGTAGTGCAAATAACAAAAAAAATGAAGATTATTACAAGTATCCTAGTTTGCCTCATTTCACGGATGAACATTAATTTTAGGGAAAATGGTGAAAGAAAATGTTTTTCTTGCAAATCCAAAGCATCAAGATCATTTATCCTAATATGGAGAACAGGATTATGGTGCCAAAAGCAAAAAGAATTGAGATTATTATGAGTATCCAAGTTTGTCTCATTTTACGAATAACTTTGATTATAAGGAAAATGATTTGCAAGAATAGCTTTTCTTGTAAATCCAAAGCATCAATATCGAGTATCCCAAAGAGGAGAACATGATTGTGGTGCTAATATCAAAAAGAATTTAGATTATAACAAGTATCGAGCTTTTCTTGCAAATTCAAAGCATCAAATCATGTATCTGAATATGGAGAACATGATTGCAGTGCCAATAACAAAAAGAATGAAGATTATTACGAGTATCCAAGTTTGTCTCATTTGATAGATGAACTTTGATTATAAGGAAAACGATTTGCAAGAAAAGCTTTTCTTACAAATCCAAAGCATTAATATCAAGTATCCCAATGAGAACATGATTGTAGTGCCCATAACAAAAATAATGGAGATTATTATGAGTACCCAAGTTTGTTGAGATGCATATAGGTTTCTTGATTAAATAATGTTTGTTTGACATATTCATGGAAGTCTAGGATAGAGAAAATTTTAATTGTAGTTGAAAGACAGGGTTAGAGTATCCCTTCGAAAAGATGGGGTTGGAGTATCCTTTGAAAGGTTTGGGTTAGAGTATCCCTAAAAGAGACACGTCTGACACTCTTTAAAGTAACTCAAGCTGGAAAACTCAAGTTGACAAAACTTTGTGATCTAGGAAATGTGTGAGCATTTCAACAACTATTGGCAAAAGAAATTATTCTGAATGAGGATGGTAAAAGTGTAAAATATGTTTGTGCCTTGATACGAGCCTATAGGAGGTCAAAGCATGTTCTCGAGTTTGATCGGGGTGATACGTAGACATTTGAATGTCTCGAGATGAAATTTGGGAAAACAACTCAATTTTGACCATAACCAAAATAGGGGACAACATTGCGCTATCCTGTTTTCTAAATTTATTCTAAATTGGTTTGAAGGCTTTAGAAGGTGGACAAGATACTGTTAGAAAGGTAACTTGATGAGGGTCAATCTAAAAATATTCCCAATATCCCAAAATATCATTTTTTGGGGAAATAAATTTTCAAGTTCAGATTGATTATGCTACTGGCAGAGCAAACAATGGGCAAGGTGGATCAAAATTTAAAAATTCATTCTGGACTCATTTAGTATCAAAAAAATGCAAATAATACCTTTTCAAAAATGGAATGTCATGAACGTTTTAGAAAAAATGGTTGAAAATTTTGGAAAAATCGTTTATTAGGTCTGATAGGCCTAACCATAATGCACTTTTTTAACTCCAGGGATTCTGGACAGTCTAGCTTTGAAAAATCAGAACTCTTTCATCCAGACTGATCCGAGGATGAACAAGACCTCATTTTAAAGGCATTTTAACACACTTTCAGAGACAAATATCATAAAATTTACTAAAAATTGCTTGGGATTTTAAAAGTGATTTTTCAATTTGTAACAGTGATGCTGCCAGCATGGGAGAAAGTAAAGCAGAGGATATTTGTTATTTTCTTTATGTTTACGAGTCCAAACTCGAGTCATTGACATTCGAACATCCATGACTCAAGGAAAAGAGTGGCGTGAGCATCACAAACTCATTCGCACAGCCCCGAAGTAGTTTGGGATGATGAAATAGTCCGTTGATCATACCACTAAATGTTTTATTCAAAAACAAGGCATAAACATTTTGGGAATGAGTATAAGGCCATTTTTATTGCAAAATTAGAAGATTTAAGCTTGTTTAACCAAGATTCCAATTCTGGAAAACTTAATTTTCCCTAAGTTTTTTTTCTAACTTTAAGGAAAATGCTAAGTCCACGCTAATCCTCATTGGTTAAGGTTAACATGCTTGGCTTGGGGAGGTTTTGAAAATTAGTTTTTAACAGCCATCAAACATACATTTTGACAAGGGGAAAACAACAAACATACAAGGGGATGGCACACAACATGAATAGGGATGCTAACTTTATCAATGGTCTAGATAAAGAAAGTTTTATGCATTTTGATAAGAAAATGTTATGGATGCTAACAATGACAAAGATCATGCAAGCTAATGTGTAAATGTGCTTGAAATGTGTTAGGCTAATGATTCTTACACGGATTAAGGATAACAACATGCATGATATGATATAAAATGCATGAGCAAGCACTATCAAAATAATAAGGATGGAATAAGGCATTTTTCACATCAAAGGGGCATTAAGGCATCGAAATCTTAAACTACAACAACCAAAAGCCAATAATAATGCATGATAATCCTAAGAGGGCGATGGAAACATGGAGAGCTCACTAAAATGATGAAGATGCTAAAAATAAAAAATGAAAATGATAAAGTGATAAGTTATACCAACAAAACTTTATTTTTTGGCCAAATAATTAGAGCAGTAAAGATGACTTGAATTTCCCTTTTTCCTTGGTTGTTAATAAGCAAGAAAAAGAGAGAAATAATAAGGTTTTGGTTCTGATATGGATGATGGTGATTTTTACAATGTGTAATGGTTGGGAATGAGTGTTTAGGGTTATGTTTTGGAAGTTAAAAATGAGTTGGAATCTAACCTTTTTTAGCTGAGATAGAAGTGGTCTATTTATATTAGCATTTTGGAGCCAAATTAGAGGTGTTTTTGGTCATTTCTCAAGGAAGACAAAGTGACGTCAGTATGGTGGCTATAGAGTGGCTGTAGAGAGCAACTTTGCTGCCAATGTGATGGACATAGGGTGGCTAGTTAAATGCTGAAATGATTTTCTAGCAAATAGGGTGGTTGATGGTGATATTGGTCAACAAATTAGGGAGAAGTAGGGTGGTCATGTGACATTGACCCCTTCGATCTAATTTAGACTTCAAAAAAAATGTTTTGATTAATTCAAAAGTTCAAATTCATAATTTGATATAGGTTTTGATTTTTCTTGATGCAAAGGAATGAGTTAAAATCGAGTTTTGGATCAATGGTAGATGAGTCAAAAATGCTCGGATTATGGAAAATGGCTTGTATGTATCGATACATTGCAAAATGTATCGATACATTTGGTTTAGAAACCTTGAGTATATTGATACAATGAACATGGTGATGATACAATGATCATTTTATCAATATTATGAACCATTGTATCGATACATTTTGATATGTATCAATACATTTCTTTATAGAATGCATGTTTTGGTCTTGGCATGGCCTAGTATTGATACATGAGCTCTTGTATCGATATAGAAGCTCATGTATCGATACATTTACATGTTGTGTCGATACAAATAGGGATATTTCTAATTTTTGGAATGTTGGAGCATTGTAGAAAAATTATGAATTTTCTCATATATTTTGTCCTTGGACACCTTGAACTACGTCCTTTGATACCACATCTTTGCACTTACTTTTGACATGATCCATAGGCCTTCTTAACCTCCTGAAAATACTTCACCCGGTGATCATCACCCCCTCTCACGTTCATGCTCCAGATTACTTAAAAAATTAGCATGGACAAAATAAGGTGTCTAAAATTACAAGTATCCAAGTTTGCATCATTTGATGGATGAACTTTGATTATAAGGAAAATGGTCTAAAGAAAAGATTTTCTTACAATTCCAAAGCATCAATATCATGCATCCCAATATGGAGAACTTGGTTGTAGCACCCAATCACAAAGAGAAAGGAGATTATTATGATTATCCAAGTTTCTATCATTTCACAGATGAAGATTGATTATAAAAAAAATAATGGAAAAAAAACCTTTTCTTGCAAATCCAAAGCATCAATATCGTGTATCACAATGAGGAGAACATGATTGTTGTGCCCAGAACAAAAAGAATGGAGGTTATTACGAGTATCCATGTTTATCTCATTTCAAGGATATACATTGATTATAAGGAAAATGGTGGGAAAAAAAAGCTTTTCTTGCAAGTCTAAAGCATTAAGATCGTGTATCCTAATGTGGAGAACATGATTGTAGTGCCAATAACAAAAAGAATGGAGATTATTATGAGTATCTTAGTTTGTCTCATTTGGTTGTTGAACTTGGATTATAAGGAAAATGATGGAAAGAAAGGCTTTTCTCGCA